>OY720450.1:26245945-26298445 GCA_963082715.1 Harpalus rubripes
TATCTATGACTTGAAACCATTATCATATTTTTTAAATCACGCGTTTACGAGTTAAAAAGCCGTTTTACATCATATATACTAAAAAGCTAGGCCCCCAAAATTCATCATGACGATCGGGAAATTTTTCAACAAAGCTACAACTGAAACGGTTTCAGCGATTTTCATGAAATTTGCTTTAAATATTAGAGAATAAATCAAGTTAGTGCCTTTTATATGTCTCTAATTTTTACTTTTTATAGTTTTTGTGTAAAAAATTATTAACTGGTCAAAATTCTTACATTAAAACAGTGGATCCAAGTGCTCCGTATTGATGTCAAATGTACAAAATCAGAGAATACAGGCTAATTATTTGAATTGAGTAGGCGTGAAAATTTTTAAGAAGACAGTCTAATACAGTTATGTGTCATGTTGAATCCATTTTAAATGCATAAAATTTATTGTATTGGATTATTTTAAATAAAATTTACTTATTTTTGTACCGCTCTGCTTATTATTATTATTATTATTATTATTATTATTATTATCAGATATAATTTATGTCCTTTTATTATTATTATTTTAATAAATATTTACTTATATCTGACGTCATTCATTTCATATTAATTACGTATTTTATAACAAAATTACATATTTTTTTTACTATAAAATTAATTTATTAATATTTCTTATCACTATTTATCATATTACATAGTTTTAAATAATATTATACAATTTTGTATGAATAAAATTTAAACTGTTCCACACATTTTGGTATATATCGCCAATATGACTTATTATATATCAAAACGGACTGCTTTTTACCTATCTATGACTTGAAACCATTATCATATTTTTTAAATCACGCGTTTACGAGTTAAAAAGCCGTTTTACATCATATATACTAAAAAGCTAGGCCCCCAAAATTCATCATGACGATCGGGAAATTTTTCAACAAAGCTACACCGGAAACGGTTTCAGCGATTTTCATGAAATTTGCTTTAAATAGTAGAGAATAAATCAAGTTAGTGCCTTTTATATGTCTCTAATTTTTACTTTTTATAGTTTTTGTGTAAAAATTAAAACAATGGATCCAAGTGCTCTGTATTGATGTCAAAGTATATGGGTAAAGGTTTAAAAAAAAAAAAAAAGTCCTCTAAAAATCACTGTTGCTGTCTTCACACTTTATATACATTTTATAGTTAATACTAAATCTTAGTTAAAATCGGAAGTGCTGATTCACTTTATAAATAATAGATTATTTTCATGTACAATAAATAAAAATTAAAAAACAAACATCGCATCATATTTGACGATGTTATTCAATGTTTCACTGTGTCTCTGCACTACACTCATTTCACAAGTCTCAACATTCAAACACTCTTAATATGGAGTAATAAATTCTAATTTTTAAGAACATAGTCTGAATAATTGTTTCATGACCTTACATATACAAATTTCATTTGAAAACACATTGTGTCGGAAAATAACAAATTCTAGGGCAATTTCCAAATCTTAAAAAGATCATTTTAAAATACTATTTGTATTTCATGAATTATATTACATCATAATATAAGCAAAATACGTGTTTTCATAATTTATTTCAATTTAATTAAGTTTATTTCAATACATTACATTTTACACAATAAGTTACCATCCCAAATATTACTTGTCACGAACACACTTACCTGGAGTGTACAAGTCACGTAGGCATACTGATATAACAATCTTTAGCGCCATCTTTTGTTATTCTGGGAACTATTTGAACGTGACAATTTTCTAAATTAAGTCAATATTCTGCTACAATACTAGTACTTATTATAATTATTACCCTATACTGAGAATATAACTATTATGTATTTTGCGTTTCTCTACTCTAATGTGTATATGTAATTTTTTATAATGTCCTAATATATTTTAATTTTCACCCAGATTGAGAACTGACATTATCGATAGAGGCAGCACTATCGCATCACCAGCTTATGTCGAAAGAGTATCGTAGTGAGTTTGACATGTAAACGTAAATATAAACAAAACGAAATGAAACTGAGTATACTTGAACATTTTCGTTAGCTCCCGGTGCATAATAGAAGGTAATAAATGTATGGAGACCAATGTTTCACAGTTTAAATATGTTTTTTTCTCAATTTATAGGTGAAAGGGTTATGAATGCTCACCATGTAATTATGTGTAGAATTCAGAATAAAACAGGCCTGGGATACAAAATATTCGCATTAGTTCTGCAAACAAGCGCACTGAATGCCAAGCCGCATGAAGTTTACATCTGGTTTGAAGAAAAAGTGGGAAATTATTTTAAAATTTTGGATACAAAATGTTCTCGCAAAGCCGGGCATAGTAAATCTTGCAAGCATATCTCTGGTGTACTTTTTTCTGCAGCAGGTTGTATAGAACGTTGTTGTCAAATATTTTATTAAACAATTGACATGATTAAGGTAATATAGCTGTAGTTTTAATTGTTCTGCATGTGAAGCATATATGCTCTGTTTTTGTTTATTGTAAAAGCAAGGTTATGGATGAATTACAACATTGCTTTTATTATAAATTAGAAATGGAGATGGCCACCGAAACCATGTTTTATTTGAAAGGTTTGCACGTGTCTGTCTTTTGTTAATTTGTTAACAGGAACGACGTAGATCAGCTAGATTTTTTGTCAAGTACGGATGTACAATGCTGGTGGTCAAAAAAGAAAGACACGGCAAAGAAACTTTATGCACCAGAGCCTCTAAAAGAATTTTCTTGTATTAAGAAAAAGACCAAAGTCAAAATTAATTTGGATAATATTGGTAATATACAAGTATAGCTAATTTAAAATATAACAAATATTTACACCTAAATTGCAGATGTGGCCACATTGCTGTGTAATGCTGCGCCAAATTCTGAATGGCTTTACATCGTAGAGGAAGACACAGCCCCTTTTCATGTAGCGAAATGAATTCAATTACTGTAGATGTTGAAATCATTAACAAAATTTTCCTTAATGTAGGAAAAAATAAAGATACCCGAATGTTGCACAAAAGTTTATAATAATTTATTTTCTACGGATTCGCCGGAAAAAACTTGCATAGATTCTCTAAAAAATAAAACGCAATGGTACAAACAAAGACAATTTAGAGTAACTGGGACAAAAATCTATGATATTTTCACATATTCTTCAAATTCCAACCCAAATTGGGAAAATAAAATCACTAATATGTTTTGGCCAAAAGGTTTCTCAAATAAATACACTCAGTACGGACTTCAGAAAGAACCAAAGGCACGAAAAAAATATGCAGAGACAACAGGTTTTCATGTAATTGAATGTGGTTTAATTACTCATCCCGTTGAAAAATAGGTAGGTTATTCCCCTGATGGAATAATATTAGAAAATGGAGTGCCCACTAAACTTTTAGAAATAAACTGCCTATATGATGGGAAAAATATGCCTGCACGAGAACTAATAAATAAATTGCAATTTTTAAATAAAGATGGCACTTTAAAACAAAAACACAAATTTTATGGTCAAGTGCAGTTATGAATAGCTATATTATATGTAACAAAAACAAATTTTGCGGTATATTCGTTCTTTGACGATTCTATTTACAAAGTAGAGGTGGCTTTTGATAAAAAATTCACATATAATATGTTAAATTGTGTAAAACATATTTATTTTGAAAAAATTGTACATGTTATCTGTTGTAAATAAAAAAAAAATACAAATTTTTATATATATTTGAATTTTATTAATATTGAAAACCATTTATTCCAATAATAGGTGCATTTATTCCAATAATAGGTGCACTTAAATTTACAATTCCACAAACTACTATAAAATATCGTCAATATTTTAAATATTTTTATCCGGGCATTGCTTCTTTTAATATGAACACGAGCAGCAGCTATAAATTTATTTTCTGTAGCTTCTTCTCTGGTGAATTGTTTGTTGTGTAAAAAACGTGGTCGGATTAATTTTATTTTATGTAAACTTAAAAGATTGTCAATCATAAACCCTTTATCTGTCATAATTGCATCTCCCGGTGAAAGATGTTCTATGACATGATTCTTCAAAAATTACCTTATTACTTGTTCTTCCACCATATATGTTGCTAACAAATATGATCACACCCGAAGGTGAAACTCCAGTCATTACTTTTACAATATGCATGGATTTATAATGTGAATATGTTTTGATTTCGTAACATAAACACGATGGCTTTTGAACTGGAATTAAATGATAAACGTGAAAACCAAGTAAGACAAAACTGCGTCTGTGAACTACAAACAATCCTCTCAAAGGCTAACTTCATCTGGGTTTGGGATAAACAGAGTGAAATCCTCTATGAAGAAGATACCAGACGAATTATAAACTCCAACTACAATCCCATTTGCCAAAATTACACAACTTGTTTCTATTATCTGTCCTTAAATATTCCCTTCTACATCCTAAAACTCTACAGCCAAATGAGAACAATACACAGGAAAACGTTCTATCATTTGCAAGACGGATACCGACACACTTTTGATGAAGATGAATCATGCAGCATTTGCAATCTTCACGAAGAAGATAGTTTAAACCACTTCCTCTTTAAATGCCCTATTTTTGATCCCATACGATCCAAATATCTAACGCAACATATGCTGACTTCTGCAGAAAACGCCATGAAAGATCTACTAGCTGTCCCAAATGTGAAGAAATTGACGGATATTGCCAATTATGTTAAATCTGCTTTAAAACTTAGAGCTTGGTGGGCAGTATGAATAGGTAGTTTGAATGGCAATTTAGGGTGGGCAGTTTGGGTAGGCAGATTCAGTGGACAGTTTTGGTGGGCATGCTGCGTGAGCAGTTTGGTTGAGCATGTAGCTGGGGCTGTTTGGGTGGCCAGGTTGCAGGGGCAAGCGAGAAAAAAATGGTTTTACATTGTGCGTAGACGGGTTGGATGCACGTAAAGACTATTATAAAACACTGTCGGCGGAGCCCTAGGGGAATCTCGGCGTAGCCGAGTTTTCGCTAGTCATATATACTAAAAGGCTTAAATTCATCTATACTTTCATCACATATGAAGATCGGAAATTTTTCAGAAAGGCTACAGCTTATATGGTTTGAGCAATCTTGTTGAAATTTGTTTCATGTTGTAGGATTTTATTGTCTTCAGTGCCCTCGTAATGTGTAAAATTTCTGTAGGATGCATAGTTTTTGAGTAAAAAATTATTAATTGTTGAAAATTTAAATTAAAACAATAGGTCACAATATGATCGTAGTCTTCTTTGGAAAATTTAAGACGAAGAACGCCATGTTTGACATGTCATTTTGAACCATTCATTGGAAATATTTACGAAATGAGGACAATTTGAAAGAAATTTAATTCATAATCATAAATAATGAGAATGGGTAATTATATCTGCACAGGTAAAAAAAGGCCTAAAACATTATAATTAAAATTTATAAATTTTGACAGTTCATATGCACTTGAAAAGTGTTGCCACATATGTCATGAGTAACTAGATAAAAAACAAATATTCCTAACAAGACTAATGTGAAGATGACAACAATTAAAATGTTTTCTTTAAAATGTGTAAATTATTGTAGTTTAAAAACAATATACTTTACATATTTATCATGTAAAATGTCTTGATTACAACAATGTTTTTTAAGAATATAATCACAACACAGCATTTATACAAAACATTTTTTTATTACAGCAATAATTTAAAAGTTCATTCATATTTCAACACCATGTATCACCAAAATGTGAGATTAAAAATGATTCAATCTCATAATTTCGATGGAATTTGCATTAAATAGTAGAGAATAAATCAACTTAAGGTCTTTGATATGTCTCTTAATTTTACTGCGCATGTCAAGGTATATAAGTACACATAAGTAACTAAAAAAAAAAAAAAAAAAAAAAAAAAAAAAAAAAAAAAATCTCAAAATTTCTATTGAAAATAGTGTTTGTTCTTGCAAAAATTAATTTTAGAGGGTTGTTTTGTATATTTCCGGTATAAAAGTGGTTAAATATCGGATTACAAACACCTCACGCCCGATCGAAAAAGCACGGGAAACTGTTATTTAACCGTGCTCTTAGAGAACGGACTGCTTTTTACCTATCAATGACTTGAAATGATTATCATACTTTTTAAATCACGCGTTTGCGACTTAAAAAACCGTCTTACATCATATATACTAAAAGGCTTAAATTCATCTATACTTTCATCACATATGAAGATCGGAAATTTTTCAGAAAGGCTACAGCTTATATGGTTTGAGCAATCTTGTTGAAATTTGTTTCATGTTGTAGGATTTTATTGTCTTCAGTGCCCTCGTAATGTGTAAAATTTCTGTAGGATGCATAGTTTTTGAGTAAAAAATTATTAATTGTTGAAAATTTAAATTAAAACAATAGGTCACAATATGATCGTAGTCTTCCTTGGAAAATTTAAGACGAAGAACGCCATGTTTGACATGTCATTTTGAACCATTCATTGGAAATATTTACGAAATGAGGACAATTTGAAAGAAATTTAATTCATAATCATAAATAATGAGAATGGGTAATTATATCTGCACAGGTAAAAAAAGGCCTAAAACATTATAATTAAAATTTATAAATTTTGACAGTTCATATGCACTTGAAAAGTGTTGCCACATATGTCATGAGTAACTAGATAAAAAACAAATATTCCTAACAAGACTAATGTGAAGATGACAACAATTAAAATGTTTTCTTTAAAATGTGTAAATTATTGTAGTTTAAAAACAATATACTTTACATATTTATCATGTAAAATGTCTTGATTACAACAATGTTTTTTAAGAATATAATCACAACACAGCATTTATACAAAACATTTTTTTATTACAGCAATAATTTAAAAGTTCATTCATATTTCAACACCATGTATCACCAAAATGTGAGATTAAAAATGATTCAATCTCATAATTTCGATGGAATTTGCATTAAATAGTAGAGAATAAATCAACTTAAGGTCTTTGATATGTCTCTTAATTTTACTGCGCATGTCAAGGTATATAAGTACACATAAGTAACTAAAAAAAAAAAAAAAAAAAAAAAAAAAAAAAAAATCTCAAAATTTCTATTGAAAATAGTGTCTGTTCTTGCAAAAATTAATTTTAGAGGGTTGTTTTGTATATTTCCGGTATAAAAGTGGTTAAATATCGGATTACAAACACCTCACGCCCGATCGAAAAAGCACGGGAAACTGTTATTTAACCGTGCTCTTAGAGAACGGACTGATTTTTACCTATCAATGACTTGAAATGATTATCATACTTTTTAAATCACGCGTTTGCGACTTAAAAAACCGTCTTACATCATATATACTAAAAAGCCAGGCCCCCAAAATTCATCATGACGATCGGGAAATTTTTCAACAAAGCTACAACTGAAACGGTTTCAGCGATTTTCATGAAATTTGCTTTAAATAGTAGAGAATAAATCAAGTTAGTGCCTTTTATATGTCTCTTATTTTAACTTTTTATAGTTTTTGTGTAAAAAATTATTAACTGGTCAAAATTCTTTGATTAAAACAATGGATCGCAGTGCTCTGTATTGATATCAAATGTACAAAATCAGAGGAAACAGGCTAATTATTTGAATTGAGTAGGCGTGAAAATTTTTAAGAAGACAGTCTAATACAGTTATGTGTCATGTTGAATCCATTTTAAATGCATAAAATTTATTGTATTTGATTATTTTAAATAAAAATTACTTATTTTTGTACCGCTTTGCTTATTATTATTATTATTATTATTATTATTATTATTATTATTATTATTATTATTATTATTATTATTATTATTATTATCAGATATAATTTATGTCCTTTTATTATTATTATTTTAATAATTATTTACCTATATCTGATCTCATTAATTTCATATTAATAACGTATTTTATAACAAAATTACATTTTTTTTAATATAAAATTAATTTATTAATATTTCTTACCTGTATTTATCATATTGCATAGTTTTAAATAATATTATACAATTTTGTATGAATAAAATTTAAACTGTTCCACACATTTTGGTATATATCGCCAATATGACTTATTATATATCAAAACGGACTGCTTTTTACCTATCTATGACTTGGAACCATTATCATATTTTTTAAATCACGCGTTTACGAGTTAAAAAGCCGTTTTACATCATATATACTAAAAAGCCAGGCCCCCAAAATTCATCATGACGATCGGGAAATTTTTCAACAAAGCTACAACTGAAACGGTTTCAGCGATTTTCATGAAATTTGCTTTAAATAGTAGAGAATAAATCAAGTTAGTGCCTTTTATATGTCTCTTATTTTTACTTTTTATAGTTTTTGTGTAAAAAATTATTAACTGGTCAAAATTCTTTGATTAAAACAATGGATCGCAGTGCTCTGTATTGATATCAAATGTACAAAATCAGAGGAAACAGGCTAATTATTTGAATTGAGTAGGCGTGAAAATTTTTAAGAAGACAGTCTAATACAGTTATGTGTCATGTTGAATCCATTTTAAATGCATAAAATTTATTGTATTTGATTATTTTAAATAAAAATTACTTATTTTTGTACCGCTCTGCTGATTATTATTATTATTATTATTATTATTATTATTATTATTATTATTATTATTATTATTATTATTATCAGATATAATTTATGTCCTTTTATTATTATTATTTTAATAATTATTTACCTATATCTGATCTCATTAATTTCATATTAATAACGTATTTTATAACAAAATTACATTTTTTTTTAATATAAAATTAATTTATTAATATTTCTTACCTGTATTTATCATATTACATAGTTTTAAATAATATTATACAATTTTGTATGAATAAAATTTAAACTGTTCCACACATTTTGGTATATATCGCCAATATGACTTATTATATATCAAAACGGACTGCTTTTTACCTATCTATGACTTGGAACCATTATCATATTTTTTAAATCACGCGTTTACGAGTTAAAAAGCCGTTTTACATCATATATACTAAAAAGCCAGGCCCCCAAAATTCATCATGACGATCGGGAAATTTTTCAACAAAGCTACAACTGAAACGGTTTCAGCGATTTTCATGAAATTTGCTTTAATTAGTAGAGAATAAATCAAGTTAGTGCCTTTTATATGTCTCTTATTTTTACTTTTTATAGTTTTTGTGTAAAAAATTATTAACTGGTCAAAATTCTTTGATTAAAACAATGGATCGCAGTGCTCTGTATTGATATCAAATGTACAAAATCAGAGGAAACAGGCTAATTATTTGAATTGAGTAGGCGTGAAAATTTTTAAGAAGACAGTCTAATACAGTTATGTGTCATGTTGAATCCATTTTAAATGCATAAAAATTATTGTATTTGATTATTTTAAATAAAAATTACTTATTTTTGTACCGCTCTGCTGATTATTATTATTATTATTATTATTATTATTATTATTATCAGATATAATTTATGTCCTTTTATTATTATTATTTTAATAATTATTTACCTATATCTGATCTCATTAATTTCATATTAATAACGTATTTTATAACAAAATTACATTTTTTTTTAATATAAAATTAATTTATTAATATTTCTTACCTGTATTTATCATATTACATAGTTTTAAATAATATTATACAATTTTGTATGAATAAAATTTAAACTGTTCCACACATTTTGGTATATATCGCCAATATGACTTATTATATATCAAAACGGACTGCTTTTTACCTATCTATGACTTGGAACCATTATCATATTTTTTAAATCACGCGTTTACGAGTTAAAAAGCCGTTTTACATCATATATACTAAAAAGCCAGGCCCCCAAAATTCATCATGACGATCGGGAAATTTTTCAACAAAGCTACAACTGAAACGGTTTCAGCGATTTTCATGAAATTTGCTTTAAATAGTAGAGAATAAATCAAGTTAGTGCCTTTTATATGTCTCTTATTTTTACTTTTTATAGTTTTTGTGTAAAAAATTATTAACTGGTCAAAATTCTTTGATTAAAACAATGGATCGCAGTGCTCTGTATTGATATCAAATGTACAAAATCAGAGGAAACAGGCTAATTATTTGAATTGAGTAGGCGTGAAAATTTTTAAGAAGACAGTCTAATACAGTTATGTGTCATGTTGAATCCATTTTAAATGCATAAAATTTATTGTATTTGATTATTTTAAATAAAAATTACTTATTTTTGTACCGCTCTGCTGATTATTATTATTATTATTATTATTATTATTATTATCAGATATAATTTATGTCCTTTTATTATTATTATTTTAATAATTATTTACCTATATCTGATCTCATTAATTTCATATTAATAACGTATTTTATAACAAAATTACATTTTTTTTTAATATAAAATTAATTTATTAATATTTCTTACCTGTATTTATCATATTACATAGTTTTAAATAATATTATACAATTTTGTATGAATAAAATTTAAACTGTTCCACACATTTTGGTATATATCGCCAATATGACTTATTATATATCAAAACGGACTGCTTTTTACCTATCTATGACTTGGAACCATTATCATATTTTTTAAATAACGCGTTTACGAGTTAAAAAGCCGTTTTACATCATATATACTAAAAAGCCAGGCCCCCAAAATTCATCATGACGATCGGGAAATTTTTCAACAAAGCTACAACTGAAACGGTTTCAGCGATTTTCATGAAATTTGCTTTAAATAGTAGAGAATAAATCAAGTTAGTGCCTTTTATATGTCTCTTATTTTTACTTTTTATAGTTTTTGTGTAAAAAATTATTAACTGGTCAAAATTCTTTGATTAAAACAATGGATCGCAGTGCTCTGTATTGATATCAAATGTACAAAATCAGAGGAAACAGGCTAATTATTTGAATTGAGTAGGCGTGAAAATTTTTAAGAAGACAGTCTAATACAGTTATGTGTCATGTTGAATCCATTTTAAATGCATAAAATTTATTGTATTTGATTATTTTAAATAAAAATTACTTATTTTTGTACCGCTCTGCTGATTATTATTATTATTATTATTATTATTATTATTATTATCAGATATAATTTATGTCCTTTTATTATTATTATTTTAATAATTATTTACCTATATCTGATCTCATTAATTTCATATTAATAACGTATTTTATAACAAAATTACATTTTTTTTAATATAAAATTAATTTATTAATATTTCTTACCTGTATTTATCATATTACATAGTTTTAAATAATATTATACAATTTTGTATGAATAAAATTTAAACTGTTCCACACATTTTGGTATATATCGCCAATATGACTTATTATATATCAAAACGGACTGCTTTTTACCTATCTATGACTTGGAACCATTATCATATTTTTTAAATCACGCGTTTACGAGTTAAAAAGCCGTTTTACATCATATATACTAAAAAGCCAGGCCCCCAAAATTCATCATGACGATCGGGAAATTTTTCAACAAAGCTACAACTGAAACGGTTTCAGCGATTTTCATGAAATTTGCTTTAAATAGTAGAGAATAAATCAAGTTAGTGCCTTTTATATGTCTCTTATTTTTACTTTTTATAGTTTTTGTGTAAAAAATTATTAACTGGTCAAAATTCTTTGATTAAAACAATGGATCGCAGTGCTCTGTATTGATATCAAATGTACAAAATCAGAGGAAACAGGCTAATTATTTGAATTGAGTAGGCGTGAAAATTTTTAAGAAGACAGTCTAATACAGTTATGTGTCATGTTGAATCCATTTTAAATGCATAAAATTTATTGTATTTGATTATTTTAAATAAAAATTACTTATTTTTGTACCGCTCTGCTGATTATTATTATTATTATTATTATTATTATTATTATTATTATTATTATCAGATATAATTTATGTCCTTTTATTATTATTATTTTAATAATTATTTACCTATATCTGATCTCATTAATTTCATATTAATAACGTATTTTATAACAAAATTACATTTTTTTTAATATAAAATTAATTTATTAATATTTCTTACCTGTATTTATCATATTACATAGTTTTAAATAATATTATACAATTTTGTATGAATAAAATTTAAACTGTTCCACACATTTTGGTATATATCGCCAATATGACTTATTATATATCAAAACGGACTGCTTTTTACCTATCTATGACTTGGAACCATTATCATATTTTTTAAATCACGCGTTTACGAGTTAAAAAGCCGTTTTACATCATATATACTAAAAAGCCAGGCCCCCAAAATTCATCATGACGATCGGGAAATTTTTCAACAAAGCTACAACTGAAACGGTTTCAGCGATTTTCATGAAATTTGCTTTAAATAGTAAAGAATAAATCAAGTTAGTGCCTTTTATATGTCTCAATGGATCGGAGTGCTCCGTATTGATTTCAAAGTATATAGGTTAGGTTTAAAAAAAAAAAAAAAAAAAAGTCCACTAAAAATCACTGTTGCTTACTTCACACTTCATATACATTTTACAATAAATACTAAATTTTATTCAAAATCGTAAGTGCTGATTCACTTTATAAATATTTTTACTTTATAATATTTTCTTGTACAATAAATAAAATTTAAAAAACAAACATCGCATCATATCAGACGGAAGTTATTCAATATTTCATTGTGTCTCTGCATCTACACTCATTTCACAAATCCCAACAATCAAACACTCTTAATATGGAGTAATAAATTCTAATTTTTAAGAACATAATCTGAATAATTGTTTCATGATCTTACATATACAAATGTCATCTGAAAACACCTTGTGTCGGAAAATAACAAATTCTAGGGAAATTTCCAAATCTTAAAGAGATCATTTTTAAATTCTATTTGTATTTCATTAATTATATTACATCATAATATAAGCAAAATACGTGTTTTCATAATTTATTTCAATTTGATTAAGTTTATTTTCATACATTACATTTTACACAATAACTTACCACCCCAAATATTACTTGTCAAGAACATATTTACCTGGAGTGTACAAGTACAATTCACGTAGTGTTACTGATATAACTATCTTTAGCGCCATCTTTTGTTACTGGGAAGTATTTGAACGTGACAATTTTCTAAATTAAATCAATATTTTGCTACAATACTAGTACTTATTATAATAATTACCCTATGCTGAGAATATAACTATTACGTATTTTGCGTTTCTCTACTCTAATGTGTATATGTAAGTTTTAATAACGTCCTAATAAATTTTAATTTTCACTCGGATGGCGCCGTCATCTGTCGGCAGTATAATAATTCATATATAACCTTTGGTTATAAATTGAAATTCTATATTTTCTATTATGTTATATGATAATATTGATAACATAAGTTTTTAACAATTTGTTCAGAATTATTTATAAAAGTTAAACCGGAAACATCAAATGCAATTTATTGTATTGTTAAACTTAAGAATAACAACATGTGATAAATACGGAAATCATGTAGATTGATGTTTTTTTAATGTAAAAAGTTAAAAAAAGTTAAAGTATAACAGAACATCATAATAGATGTTTTATTAATACAATAATGTGTATAAAGATGTGCAACGAATGCGAAACATGGGAGTTTAATTAGAATATTTGTAGTACTAGATACTTAGAAAATAAAATATTACGTCATCGTCAAATATCAAATAGCCATGGAAATAAAAAAAAAACAAATTAAACAAAATATCAATTAAGATCATAATATTTGAATATTTATTTCTGAATTATAACAATGTAGACACAATGATTACAATAATTAACATCAATAACACTGAACTGTCAGAATGAGATCTTGTTTTATTTCCATGGATAGATTTTTTTTTGAGAAAAGAGATCTTTGATATCTGAGAAAAATGTTAACGTTAGCACTATTCGTGAATTTTGTGTACAAGTAAACAAAATAACGTTTAATTTGCAAAAAGTGGAATAGCACTTAGATATTTACAAATGCCTGTTGCTTTCACTAATCAAGTATATGATGCAATTGATTTACACAGAAGTGTGCCAAACAGTCGCCATTAGTCAGTGGCGTAGTGAAGGGGGGGGGGCAAAGGGGGCTATTGTGCCCCAGGCGCCACTCGCAGGGGCGCCAGACTGTCCTTAGGACAAGAAAATCCGGAAAACTATATCAACTATAAACAACCGGCCATTGCAGGGGGGTTGCTATGACAATGGCGAAAATACGTTACTGCGCATGTGACATCAGTCTCGGAGCTAAAAGTTGGCTATCTAGCTGAATCCGTTGTTCCGCTGCGGCAACAACCAGGCACTACTTCCAACTATAAATTGACACATTGCATTCAGTGTGTTGGAGTGGAATATAATAGTGTATTATGTGTAATAATTGGAGAAAGATCACAGAAGACAAAAAAAAATTAAATTTTATTAATACATATATTGCTTGCATTTACTATAGGGCGCGAGCAGTCACGTAACTCGAGCGACCTTGACGTGCCTAGAATCAGCTAAAGCCTCATTTCCACCGATTGTCTTAATGATTAAGAGCTATAATTAATATCTAAGCGCAATGCGCAAAAATGTTTACTATATGGCAACGTTTATTACCATTTCCAGCTATGCATAAGGCTTAATGCTTAAGAACTAAGAGCAATGCTTAAGAACAAAAGCTTGCAAACTCCAAGGTTTAAGGCGTAATGCCTAAGCGTAATTGTGAGATGGAAATACATATCTGTATTCTGTCTTTGTTTATTTTCTAATTTGAACTGTCAGCTGTCAGTCTATTTTATAATTATTAAGTTTTTTTTTAATTTTTAGATATTGATATAGATGCCAAAAATTATGTACAAGACATGATAAGAAAGGAAGAATTACTGCTGCAATGACAGTGTGCTAGAGTTAAAAATAAAAAAGATAAAAAATGTGACATTTCTATCGAATTAGTCACTAAACAAAGTAGCTGGAAATGGTATCCTAGTAAATTGTTATAATGCATTAAGCATTACACACAAATCATTATGCATTAAGCATTAAAACATTCGGTGGAAATGAGGCTTAATTTGTGTGCGCGTGTCACTTTGACAAAAATAATGTCACTTTGGCAGGACCAATGTTTTGACTTATTTTGATTTTGAACAGATAATTGTTAATATTCTACAAATTTCAGGCAGTAAAACACATGAACTGAAAATAGTAACATTTTAACAGTTCAAAATGAAAATAAGTCAAAACATTGGTCTTGTCAAAGTGACATTGTTCAAGTTAAAATGACACGCGCACACATGTTAGATGATTCTAAGCACTTCAAGGCTGCTCGAGTCACATGTCTGCTCATTCATTTATATTACCATATATTTTTAAATTTCTTATTAATTTCAATATTTCTTTGTTCGGCTTCTTTATTTTTTAACGCGATTTGAACAGATGCGCACTTAGGTAGGTAGATATTGCACTATATTATCGAAATAAAATTAATACAACTAAAAACTTTTTTCTAAATATTGGAGTAAGAAATTAATATTTCTTTAAAATGTCTATGAAATATATTTGTATTTATATACCCGTTGTTTGGTCAAATATCTGTATTAAAATACCGTAAAATGACATTTAAATATTATTTTATGAAAATTTTTCAAGGGGAAAGGGGCGCTCAAAAGGTATTATACCCCAGGCGCCAATTATGCTTGCTACGCCACTGCCATTAGTAAAAAATGTCTTATTCTTGCTCCGTCTCTGACTTCAAACCTTCAAAAATGACAAGTGTTATCTTCACTCAAACTACACTAATTTTTAAATAAGTTTTTGGTCGAATAAATAATTTTTATTAGTCCTTTTTGAACTAATTTTACAACTGCAACACCAACAAGAACATTAGAAAATTAAATTATTGCAGAATACGGCAGTTTGAATCGGCAGTATGAGTGGGCAGTTTGGGTGGGCAATTTAAGTGGGCAGTTTGGGTGTGCTGTTCAAGTTGGCAGTTTAGTTGAACAGGTTCCGTGGGCAGTATGAGTAGGCAGTTTGAGTGTGCAGATTGGTTGGGCAATATGAATAGGTAGTTTGAATGGCAATTTAGGGTGGGCAGTTTGGGTAGACAGTTTGAGTGGACAGTTTTGGTGGGCATGCTGCGTGAGCAATTTGGGTGAGCATGTAGCTGGGGCTGTTTGGGTGGCCAGGTTGCAGGGTGCAAGCGAGAAAAAAAAATGGTTTTACATTGTGCGTAGACGAGTTGGATGTACGTAAAGACTACTATAAAACACTGTCGGCGGAGCCCTAGGGGAATCTCGGCGTAGCCGAGTTTTCGCTAGTCATATATACTAAAAGGCTTAAATTCATCTATACTTTCATCACATATGAAGATCGGAAATTTTTCAGAAAGGCTACAGCTTATATGGTTTGAGCAATCTTGTTGAAATTTGTTTCATGTTGTAGGATTTTATTGTCTTCAGTGCCCTCGTAATGTGTAAAATTTCTGTAGGATGCATAGTTTTTGAGTAAAAAATTATTAATTGTTGAAAATTTAAATTAAAACAATAGGTCACAATATGATCGTAGTCTTCCTTGGAAAATTTAAGACGAAGAACGCCATGTTTGACATGTCATTTTGAACCATTCATTGGAAATATTTACGAAATGAGGACAATTTGAAAGAAATTTAATTCAAAATCATAAATAATGAGAATGGGTAATTATATCTGCACAGGTAAAAAAAGGCCTAAAACATTATAATTAAAATTTATAAATTTTGACAGTTCATATGCACTTGAAAAGTGTTGCCACATATGTCATGAGTAACTAGATAAAAAACAAATATTCCTAACAAGACTAATGTGAAGATGACAACAATTAAAATGTTTTCTTTAAAATGTGTAAATTATTGTAGTTTAAAAACAATATACTTTACATATTTATCATGTAAAATGTCTTGATTACAACAATGTTTTTTAAGAATATAATCACAACACAGCATTTATACAAAACATTTTTTTATTACAGCAATAATTTAAAAGTTCATTCATATTTCAACACCATGTATCACCAAAATGTGAGATTAAAAATGATTCAATCTCATAATTTCGAAGGAATTTGCATTAAATAGTAGAGAATAAATCAACTTAAGGTCTTTGATATGTCTCTTAATTTCACTGCGCATGTCAAGGTATATAAGTACACATAAGTAACTAAAAAAAAAAAAAAAAAAAAAAAAAAAAAAAAAAAAATCTCAAAATTTCTATTGAAAATAGTGTCTGTTCTTGCAAAAATTAATTTTAGAGGGTTGTTTTGTATATTTCCGGTATAAAAGTGGTTAAATATCGGATTACAAACACCTCACGCCCGATCGAAAAAGCACGGGAAACTGTTATTTAACCGTGCTCTTAGAGAACGGACTGCTTTTTACCTATCAATGACTTGAAATGATTATCATACTTTTTAAATCACGCGTTTGCGACTTAAAAAACCGTCTTACATCATATATACTAAAAGGCTTAAATTCATCTATACTTTCATCACATATGAAGATCGGAAATTTTTCAGAAAGGCTACAGCTTATATGGTTTGAGCAATCTTGTTGAAATTTGTTTCATGTTGTAGGATTTTATTGTCTTCAGTGCCCTCGTAATGTGTAAAATTTCTGTAGGATGCATAGTTTTTGAGTAAAAAATTATTAATTGTTGAAAATTTAAATTAAAACAATAGGTCACAATATGATCGTAGTCTTCCTTGGAAAATTTAAGACGAAGAACGCCATGTTTGACATGTCATTTTGAACCATTCATTGGAAATATTTACGAAATGAGGACAATTTGAAAGAAATTTAATTCATAATCATAAATAATGAGAATGGGTAATTATATCTGCACAGGTAAAAAAAGGCCTAAAACATTATAATTAAAATTTATAAATTTTGACAGTTCATATGCACTTGAAAAGTGTTGCCACATATGTCATGAGTAACTAGATAAAAAACAAATATTCCTAACAAGACTAATGTGAAGATGACAACAATTAAAATGTTTTCTTTAAAATGTGTAAATTATTGTAGTTTAAAAACAATATACTTTACATATTTATCATGTAAAATGTCTTGATTACAACAATGTTTTTTAAGAATATAATCACAACACAGCATTTATACAAAACATTTTTTTATTACAGCAATAATTTAAAAGTTCATTCATATTTCAACACCATGTATCACCAAAATGTGAGATTAAAAATGATTCAATCTCATAATTTCGATGGAATTTGCATTAAATAGTAGAGAATAAATCAACTTAAGGTCTTTGATATGTCTCTTAATTTTACTGCGCATGTCAAGGTATATAAGTACACATAAGTAACTAAAAAAAAAAAAAAAAAAAAAAAAAAAATCTCAAAATTTCTATTGAAAATAGTGTCTGTTCTTGCAAAAATTAATTTTAGAGGGTTGTTTTGTATATTTCCGGTATAAAAGTGGTTAAATATCGGATTACAAACACCTCACGCCCGATCGAAAAAGCACGGGAAACTGTTATTTAACCGTGCTCTTAGAGAACGGACTGCTTTTTACCTATCAATGACTTGAAATGATTATCATACTTTTCAAATCACGCGTTTGCGACTTAAAAAACCGTCTTACATCATATATACTAAAAGGCTTAAATTCATCTATACTTTCATCACATATGAAGATCGGAAATTTTTCAGAAAGGCTACAGCTTATATGGTTTGAGCAATCTTGTTGAAATTTGTTTCATGTTGTAGGATTTTATTGTCTTCAGTGCCCTCGTAATGTGTAAAATTTCTGTAGGATGCATAGTTTTTGAGTAAAAAATTATTAATTGTTGAAAATTTAAATTAAAACAATAGGTCACAATATGATCGTAGTCTTCCTTGGAAAATTTAAGACGAAGAACGCCATGTTTGACATGTCATTTTGAACCATTCATTGGAAATATTTACGAAATGAGGACAATTTGAAAGAAATTTAATTCATAATCATAAATAATGAGAATGGGTAATTATATCTGCACAGGTAAAAAAAGGCCTAAAACATTATAATTAAAATTTATAAATTTTGACAGTTCATATGCACTTGAAAAGTGTTGCCACATATGTCATGAGTAACTAGATAAAAAACAAATATTCCTAACAAGACTAATGTGAAGATGACAACAATTAAAATGTTTTCTTTAAAATGTGTAAATTATTGTAGTTTAAAAACAATATACTTTACATATTTATCATGTAAAATGTCTTGATTACAACAATGTTTTTTAAGAATATAATCACAACACAGCATTTATACAAAACATTTTTTTATTACAGCAATAATTTAAAAGTTCATTCATATTTCAACACCATGTATCACCAAAATGTGAGATTAAAAATGATTCAATCTCATAATTTCGATGGAATTTGCATTAAATAGTAGAGAATAAATCAACTTAAGGTCTTTGATATGTCTCTTAATTTTACTGCGCATGTCAAGGTATATAAGTACACATAAGTAACTAAAAAAAAAAAAAAAAATCTCAAAATTTCTATTGAAAATAGTGTCTGTTCTTGCAAAAATTAATTTTAGAGGGTTGTTTTGTATATTTCCGGTATAAAAGTGGTTAAATATCGGATTACAAACACCTCACGCCCGATCGAAAAAGCACGGGAAACTGTTATTTAACCGTGCTCTTAGAGAACGGACTGCTTTTTACCTATCAATGACTTGAAATGATTATCATACTTTTTAAATCACGCGTTTGCGACTTAAAAAACCGTCTTACATCATATATACTAAAAGGCTTAAATTCATCTATACTTTCATCACATATGAAGATCGGAAATTTTTCAGAAAGGCTACAGCTTATATGGTTTGAGCAATCTTGTTGAAATTTGTTTCATGTTGTAGGATTTTATTGTCTTCAGTGCCCTCGTAATGTGTAAAATTTCTGTAGGATGCATAGTTTTTGAGTAAAAAATTATTAATTGTTGAAAATTTAAATTAAAACAATAGGTCACAATATGATCGTAGTCTTCCTTGGAAAATTTAAGACGAAGAACGCCATGTTTGACATGTCATTTTGAACCATTCATTGGAAATATTTACGAAATGAGGACAATTTGAAAGAAATTTAATTCATAATCATAAATAATGAGAATGGGTAATTATATCTGCACAGGTAAAAAAAGGCCTAAAACATTATAATTAAAATTTATAAATTTTGACAGTTCATATGCACTTGAAAAGTGTTGCCACATATGTCATGAGTAACTAGATAAAAAACAAATATTCCTAACAAGACTAATGTGAAGATGACAACAATTAAAATGTTTTCTTTAAAATGTGTAAATTATTGTAGTTTAAAAACAATATACTTTACATATTTATCATGTAAAATGTCTTGATTACAACAATGTTTTTTAAGAATATAATCACAACACAGCATTTATACAAAACATTTTTTTATTACAGCAATAATTTAAAAGTTCATTCATATTTCAACACCATGTATCACCAAAATGTGAGATTGAAAATGATTCAATCTCATAATTTCGATGGAATTTGCATTAAATAGTAGAGAATAAATCAACTTAAGGTCTTTGATATGTCTCTTAATTTTACTGCGCATGTCAAGGTATATAAGTACACATAAGTAACTAAAAAAAAAAAAAAAAAAAAAAAAAAAAATCTCAAAATTTCTATTGAAAATAGTGTTTGTTCTTGCAAAAATTAATTTTAGAGGGTTGTTTTGTATATTTCCGGTATAAAAGTGGTTAAATATCGGATTACAAACACCTCACGCCCGATCGAAAAAGCACGGGAAACTGTTATTTAACCGTGCTCTTAGAGAACGGACTGCTTTTTACCTATCAATGACTTGAAATGATTATCATACTTTTTAAATCACGCGTTTGCGACTTAAAAAACCGTCTTACATCATATATACTAAAAGGCTTAAATTCATCTATACTTTCATCACATATGAAGATCGGAAATTTTTCAGAAAGGCTACAGCTTATATGGTTTGAGCAATCTTGTTGAAATTTGTTTCATGTTGTAGGATTTTATTGTCTTCAGTGCCCTCGTAATGTGTAAAATTTCTGTAGGATGCATAGTTTTTGAGTAAAAAATTATTAATTGTTGAAAATTTAAATTAAAACAATAGGTCACAATATGATCGTAGTCTTCCTTGGAAAATTTAAGACGAAGAACGCCATGTTTGACATGTCATTTTGAACCATTCATTGGAAATATTTACGAAATGAGGACAATTTGAAAGAAATTTAATTCATAATCATAAATAATGAGAATGGGTAATTATATCTGCACAGGTAAAAAAAGGCCTAAAACATTATAATTAAAATTTATAAATTTTGACAGTTCATATGCACTTGAAAAGTGTTGCCACATATGTCATGAGTAACTAGATAAAAAACAAATATTCCTAACAAGACTAATGTGAAGATGACAACAATTAAAATGTTTTCTTTAAAATGTGTAAATTATTGTAGTTTAAAAACAATATACTTTACATATTTATCATGTAAAATGTCTTGATTACAACAATGTTTTTTAAGAATATAATCACAACACAGCATTTATACAAAACATTTTTTTATTACAGCAATAATTTAAAAGTTCATTCATATTTCAACACCATGTATCACCAAAATGTGAGATTAAAAATGATTCAATCTCATAATTTCGATGGAATTTGCATTAAATAGTAGAGAATAAATCAACTTAAGGTCTTTGATATGTCTCTTAATTTTACTGCGCATGTCAAGGTATATAAGTACACATAAGTAACTAAAAAAAAAAAAAAAAAAAAAATCTCAAAATTTCTATTGAAAATAGTGTCTGTTCTTGCAAAAATTAATTTTAGAGGGTTGTTTTGTACATTTCCGGTATAAAAGTGGTTAAATATCGGATTACAAACACCTCACGCCCGATCGAAAAAGCACGGGAAACTGTTATTTAACCGTGCTCTTAGAGAACGGACTGCTTTTTACCTATCAATGACTTGAAATGATTATCATACTTTTTAAATCACGCGTTTGCGACTTAAAAAACCGTCTTACATCATATATACTAAAAGGCTTAAATTCATCTATACTTTCATCACATATGAAGATCGGAAATTTTTCAGAAAGGCTACAGCTTATATGGTTTGAGCAATCTTGTTGAAATTTGTTTCATGTTGTAGGATTTTATTGTCTTCAGTGCCCTCGTAATGTGTAAAATTTCTGTAGGATGCATAGTTTTTGAGTAAAAAATTATTAATTGTTGAAAATTTAAATTAAAACAATAGGTCACAATATGATCGTAGTCTTCCTTGGAAAATTTAAGACGAAGAACGCCATGTTTGACATGTCATTTTGAACCATTCATTGGAAATATTTACGAAATGAGGACAATTTGAAAGAAATTTAATTCATAATCATAAATAATGAGAATGGGTAATTATATCTGCACAGGTAAAAAAGGCCTAAAACATTATAATTAAAATTTATAAATTTTGACAGTTCATATGCACTTGAAAAGTGTTGCCACATATGTCATGAGTAACTAGATAAAAAACAAATATTCCTAACAAGACTAATGTGAAGATGACAACAATTAAAATGTTTTCTTTAAAATGTGTAAATTATTGTAGTTTAAAAACAATATACTTTACATATTTATCATGTAAAATGTCTTGATTACAACAATGTTTTTTAAGAATATAATCACAACACAGCATTTATACAAAACATTTTTTTATTACAGCAATAATTTAAAAGTTCATTCATATTTCAACACCATGTATCACCAAAATGTGAGATTAAAAATGATTCAATCTCATAATTTCGATGGAATTTGCATTAAATAGTAGAGAATAAATCAACTTAAGGTCTTTGATATGTCTCTTAATTTTACTGCGCATGTCAAGGTATATAAGTACACATAAGTAACTAAAAAAAAAAAAAAAAAAAAAAAAAAAAATCTCAAAATTTCTATTGAAAATAGTGTTTGTTCTTGCAAAAATTAATTTTAGAGGGTTGTTTTGTATATTTCCGGTATAAAAGTGGTTAAATATCGGATTACAAACACCTCACGCCCGATCGAAAAAGCACGGGAAACTGTTATTTAACCGTGCTCTTAGAGAACGGACTGCTTTTTACCTATCAATGACTTGAAATGATTATCATACTTTTTAAATCACGCGTTTGCGACTTAAAAAACCGTCTTACATCATATATACTAAAAGGCTTAAATTCATCTATACTTTCATCACATATGAAGATCGGAAATTTTTCAGAAAGGCTACAGCTTATATGGTTTGAGCAATCTTGTTGAAATTTGTTTCATGTTGTAGGATTTTATTGTCTTCAGTGCCCTCGTAATGTGTAAAATTTCTGTAGGATGCATAGTTTTTGAGTAAAAAATTATTAATTGTTGAAAATTTAAATTAAAACAATAGGTCACAATATGATCGTAGTCTTCCTTGGAAAATTTAAGACGAAGAACGCCATGTTTGACATGTCATTTTGAACCATTCATTGGAAATATTTACGAAATGAGGACAATTTGAAAGAAATTTAATTCAAAATCATAAATAATGAGAATGGGTAATTATATCTGCACAGGTAAAAAAAGGCCTAAAACATTATAATTAAAATTTATAAATTTTGACAGTTCATATGCACTTGAAAAGTGTTGCCACATATGTCATGAGTAACTAGATAAAAAACAAATATTCCTAACAAGACTAATGTGAAGATGACAACAATTAAAATGTTTTCTTTAAAATGTGTAAATTATTGTAGTTTAAAAACAATATACTTTACATATTTATCATGTAAAATGTCTTGATTACAACAATGTTTTTTAAGAATATAATCACAACACAGCATTTATACAAAACATTTTTTTATTACAGCAATAATTTAAAAGTTCATTCATATTTCAACACCATGTATCACCAAAATGTGAGATTAAAAATGATTCAATCTCATAATTTCGAAGGAATTTGCATTAAATAGTAGAGAATAAATCAACTTAAGGTCTTTGATATGTCTCTTAATTTTACTGCGCATGTCAAGGTATATAAGTACACATAAGTAACTAAAAAAAAAAAAAAAAAAAAAAAAAAAAAAAAAAAAAAAAAATCTCAAAATTTCTATTGAAAATAGTGTCTGTTCTTGCAAAAATTAATTTTAGAGGGTTGTTTTGTATATTTCCGGTATAAAAGTGGTTAAATATCGGATTACAAACACCTCACGCCCGATCGAAAAAGCACGGGAAACTGTTATTTAACCGTGCTCTTAGAGAACGGACTGCTTTTTACCTATCAATGACTTGAAATGATTATCATACTTTTTAAATCACGCGTTTGCGACTTAAAAAACCGTCTTACATCATATATACTAAAAGGCTTAAATTCATCTATACTTTCATCACATATGAAGATCGGAAATTTTTCAGAAAGGCTACAGCTTATATGGTTTGAGCAATCTTGTTGAAATTTGTTTCATGTTGTAGGATTTTATTGTCTTCAGTGCCCTCGTAATGTGTAAAATTTCTGTAGGATGCATAGTTTTTGAGTAAAAAATTATTAATTGTTGAAAATTTAAATTAAAACAATAGGTCACAATATGATCGTAGTCTTCCTTGGAAAATTTAAGACGAAGAACGCCATGTTTGACATGTCATTTTGAACCATTCATTGGAAATATTTACGAAATGAGGACAATTTGAAAGAAATTTAATTCATAATCATAAATAATGAGAATGGGTAATTATATCTGCACAGGTAAAAAAGGCCTAAAACATTATAATTAAAATTTATAAATTTTGACAGTTCATATGCACTTGAAAAGTGTTGCCACATATGTCATGAGTAACTAGATAAAAAACAAATATTCCTAACAAGACTAATGTGAAGATGACAACAATTAAAATGTTTTCTTTAAAATGTGTAAATTATTGTAGTTTAAAAACAATATACTTTACATATTTATCATGTAAAATGTCTTGATTACAACAATGTTTTTTAAGAATATAATCACAACACAGCATTTATACAAAACATTTTTTTATTACAGCAATAATTTAAAAGTTCATTCATATTTCAACACCATGTATCACCAAAATGTGAGATTAAAAATGATTCAATCTCATAATTTCGATGGAATTTGCATTAAATAGTAGAGAATAAATCAACTTAAGGTCTTTGATATGTCTCTTAATTTTACTGCGCATGTCAAGGTATATAAGTACACATAAGTAACTAAAAAAAAAAAAAAAAAAAAAAAAAAAAATCTCAAAATTTCTATTGAAAATAGTGTTTGTTCTTGCAAAAATTAATTTTAGAGGGTTGTTTTGTATATTTCCGGTATAAAAGTGGTTAAATATCGGATTACAAACACCTCACGCCCGATCGAAAAAGCACGGGAAACTGTTATTTAACCGTGCTCTTAGAGAACGGACTGCTTTTTACCTATCAATGACTTGAAATGATTATCATACTTTTTAAATCACGCGTTTGCGACTTAAAAAACCGTCTTACATCATATATACTAAAAGGCTTAAATTCATCTATACTTTCATCACATATGAAGATCGGAAATTTTTCAGAAAGGCTACAGCTTATATGGTTTGAGCAATCTTGTTGAAATTTGTTTCATGTTGTAGGATTTTATTGTCTTCAGTGCCCTCGTAATGTGTAAAATTTCTGTAGGATGCATAGTTTTTGAGTAAAAAATTATTAATTGTTGAAAATTTAAATTAAAACAATAGGTCACAATATGATCGTAGTCTTCCTTGGAAAATTTAAGACGAAGAACGCCATGTTTGACATGTCATTTTGAACCATTCATTGGAAATATTTACGAAATGAGGACAATTTGAAAGAAATTTAATTCAAAATCATAAATAATGAGAATGGGTAATTATATCTGCACAGGTAAAAAAAGGCCTAAAACATTATAATTAAAATTTATAAATTTTGACAGTTCATATGCACTTGAAAAGTGTTGCCACATATGTCATGAGTAACTAGATAAAAAACAAATATTCCTAACAAGACTAATGTGAAGATGACAACAATTAAAATGTTTTCTTTAAAATGTGTAAATTATTGTAGTTTAAAAACAATATACTTTACATATTTATCATGTAAAATGTCTTGATTACAACAATGTTTTTTAAGAATATAATCACAACACAGCATTTATACAAAACATTTTTTTATTACAGCAATAATTTAAAAGTTCATTCATATTTCAACACCATGTATCACCAAAATGTGAGATTAAAAATGATTCAATCTCATAATTTCGAAGGAATTTGCATTAAATAGTAGAGAATAAATCAACTTAAGGTCTTTGATATGTCTCTTAATTTTACTGCGCATGTCAAGGTATATAAGTACACATAAGTAACTAAAAAAAAAAAAAAAAAAAAAAAAAAAAAAAAAAAAAAAAAAAATCTCAAAATTTCTATTGAAAATAGTGTCTGTTCTTGCAAAAATTAATTTTAGAGGGTTGTTTTGTATATTTCCGGTATAAAAGTGGTTAAATATCGGATTACAAACACCTCACGCCCGATCGAAAAAGCACGGGAAACTGTTATTTAACCGTGCTCTTAGAGAACGGACTGCTTTTTACCTATCAATGACTTGAAATGATTATCATACTTTTTAAATCACGCGTTTGCGACTTAAAAAACCGTCTTACATCATATATACTAAAAGGCTTAAATTCATCTATACTTTCATCACATATGAAGATCGGAAATTTTTCAGAAAGGCTACAGCTTATATGGTTTGAGCAATCTTGTTGAAATTTGTTTCATGTTGTAGGATTTTATTGTCTTCAGTGCCCTCGTAATGTGTAAAATTTCTGTAGGATGCATAGTTTTTGAGTAAAAAATTATTAATTGTTGAAAATTTAAATTAAAACAATAGGTCACAATATGATCGTAGTCTTCCTTGGAAAATTTAAGACGAAGAACGCCATGTTTGACATGTCATTTTGAACCATTCATTGGAAATATTTACGAAATGAGGACAATTTGAAAGAAATTTAATTCATAATCATAAATAATGAGAATGGGTAATTATATCTGCACAGGTAAAAAAAGGCCTAAAACATTATAATTAAAATTTATAAATTTTGACAGTTCATATGCACTTGAAAAGTGTTGCCACATATGTCATGAGTAACTAGATAAAAAACAAATATTCCTAACAAGACTAATGTGAAGATGACAACAATTAAAATGTTTTCTTTAAAATGTGTAAATTATTGTAGTTTAAAAACAATATACTTTACATATTTATCATGTAAAATGTCTTGATTACAACAATGTTTTTTAAGAATATAATCACAACACAGCATTTATACAAAACATTTTTTTATTACAGCAATAATTTAAAAGTTCATTCATATTTCAACACCATGTATCACCAAAATGTGAGATTAAAAATGATTCAATCTCATAATTTCGATGGAATTTGCATTAAATAGTAGAGAATAAATCAACTTAAGGTCTTTGATATGTCTCTTAATTTTACTGCGCATGTCAAGGTATATAAGTACACATAAGTAACTAAAAAAAAAAAAAAAAAAAAAAAAAAAATCTCAAAATTTCTATTGAAAATAGTGTCTGTTCTTGCAAAAATTAATTTTAGAGGGTTGTTTTGTATATTTCCGGTATAAAAGTGGTTAAATATCGGATTACAAACACCTCACGCCCGATCGAAAAAGCACGGGAAACTGTTATTTAACCGTGCTCTTAGAGAACGGACTGCTTTTTACCTATCAATGACTTGAAATGATTATCATACTTTTTAAATCACGCGTTTGCGACTTAAAAAACCGTCTTACATCATATATACTAAAAGGCTTAAATTCATCTATACTTTCATCACATATGAAGATCGGAAATTTTTCAGAAAGGCTACAGCTTATATGGTTTGAGCAATCTTGTTGAAATTTGTTTCATGTTGTAGGATTTTATTGTCTTCAGTGCCCTCGTAATGTGTAAAATTTCTGTAGGATGCATAGTTTTTGAGTAAAAAATTATTAATTGTTGAAAATTTAAATTAAAACAATAGGTCACAATATGATCGTAGTCTTCCTTGGAAAATTTAAGACGAAGAACGCCATGTTTGACATGTCATTTTGAACCATTCATTGGAAATATTTACGAAATGAGGACAATTTGAAAGAAATTTAATTCATAATCATAAATAATGAGAATGGGTAATTATATCTGCACAGGTAAAAAAAGGCCTAAAACATTATAATTAAAATTTATAAATTTTGACAGTTCATATGCACTTGAAAAGTGTTGCCACATATGTCATGAGTAACTAGATAAAAAACAAATATTCCTAACAAGACTAATGTGAAGATGACAACAATTAAAATGTTTTCTTTAAAATGTGTAAATTATTGTAGTTTAAAAACAATATACTTTACATATTTATCATGTAAAATGTCTTGATTACAACAATGTTTTTTAAGAATATAATCACAACACAGCATTTATACAAAACATTTTTTTATTACAGCAATAATTTAAAAGTTCATTCATATTTCAACACCATGTATCACCAAAATGTGAGATTAAAAATGATTCAATCTCATAATTTCGATGGAATTTGCATTAAATAGTAGAGAATAAATCAACTTAAGGTCTTTGATATGTCTCTTAATTTTACTGCGCATGTCAAGGTATATAAGTACACATAAGTAACTAAAAAAAAAAAAAAAAATCTCAAAATTTCTATTGAAAATAGTGTCTGTTCTTGCAAAAATTAATTTTAGAGGGTTGTTTTGTATATTTCCGGTATAAAAGTGGTTAAATATCGGATTACAAACACCTCACGCCCGATCGAAAAAGCACGGGAAACTGTTATTTAACCGTGCTCTTAGAGAACGGACTGCTTTTTACCTATCAATGACTTGAAATGATTATCATACTTTTTAAATCACGCGTTTGCGACTTAAAAAACCGTCTTACATCATATATACTAAAAGGCTTAAATTCATCTATACTTTCATCACATATGAAGATCGGAAATTTTTCAGAAAGGCTACAGCTTATATGGTTTGAGCAATCTTGTTGAAATTTGTTTCATGTTGTAGGATTTTATTGTCTTCAGTGCCCTCGTAATGTGTAAAATTTCTGTAGGATGCATAGTTTTTGAGTAAAAAATTATTAATTGTTGAAAATTTAAATTAAAACAATAGGTCACAATATGATCGTAGTCTTCCTTGGAAAATTTAAGACGAAGAACGCCATGTTTGACATGTCATTTTGAACCATTCATTGGAAATATTTACGAAATGAGGACAATTTGAAAGAAATTTAATTCATAATCATAAATAATGAGAATGGGTAATTATATCTGCACAGGTAAAAAAAGGCCTAAAACATTATAATTAAAATTTATAAATTTTGACAGTTCATATGCACTTGAAAAGTGTTGCCACATATGTCATGAGTAACTAGATAAAAAACAAATATTCCTAACAAGACTAATGTGAAGATGACAACAATTAAAATGTTTTCTTTAAAATGTGTAAATTATTGTAGTTTAAAAACAATATACTTTACATATTTATCATGTAAAATGTCTTGATTACAACAATGTTTTTTAAGAATATAATCACAACACAGCATATATACAAAACATTTTTTTATTACAGCAATAATTTAAAAGTTCATTCATATTTCAACACCATGTATCACCAAAATGTGAGATTGAAAATGATTCAATCTCATAATTTCGATGGAATTTGCATTAAATAGTAGAGAATAAATCAACTTAAGGTCTTTGATATGTCTCTTAATTTTACTGCGCATGTCAAGGTATATAAGTACACATAAGTAACTAAAAAAAAAAAAAAAAAAAAAAAAAAAAAAATCTCAAAATTTCTATTGAAAATAGTGTTTGTTCTTGCAAAAATTAATTTTAGAGGGTTGTTTTGTATATTTCCGGTATAAAAGTGGTTAAATATCGGATTACAAACACCTCACGCCCGATCGAAAAAGCACGGGAAACTGTTATTTAACCGTGCTCTTAGAGAACGGACTGCTTTTTACCTATCAATGACTTGAAATGATTATCATACTTTTTAAATCACGCGTTTGCGACTTAAAAAACCGTCTTACATCATATATACTAAAAGGCTTAAATTCATCTATACTTTCATCACATATGAAGATCGGAAATTTTTCAGAAAGGCTACAGCTTATATGGTTTGAGCAATCTTGTTGAAATTTGTTTCATGTTGTAGGATTTTATTGTCTTCAGTGCCCTCGTAATGTGTAAAATTTCTGTAGGATGCATAGTTTTTGAGTAAAAAATTATTAATTGTTGAAAATTTAAATTAAAACAATAGGTCACAATATGATCGTAGTCTTCCTTGGAAAATTTAAGACGAAGAACGCCATGTTTGACATGTCATTTTGAACCATTCATTGGAAATATTTACGAAATGAGGACAATTTGAAAGAAATTTAATTCATAATCATAAATAATGAGAATGGGTAATTATATCTGCACAGGTAAAAAAAGGCCTAAAACATTATAATTAAAATTTATAAATTTTGACAGTTCATATGCACTTGAAAAGTGTTGCCACATATGTCATGAGTAACTAGATAAAAAACAAATATTCCTAACAAGACTAATGTGAAGATGACAACAATTAAAATGTTTTCTTTAAAATGTGTAAATTATTGTAGTTTAAAAACAATATACTTTACATATTTATCATGTAAAATGTCTTGATTACAACAATGTTTTTTAAGAATATAATCACAACACAGCATTTATACAAAACATTTTTTTATTACAGCAATAATTTAAAAGTTCATTCATATTTCAACACCATGTATCACCAAAATGTGAGATTAAAAATGATTCAATCTCATAATTTCGATGGAATTTGCATTAAATAGTAGAGAATAAATCAACTTAAGGTCTTTGATATGTCTCTTAATTTTACTGCGCATGTCAAGGTATATAAGTACACATAAGTAACTAAAAAAAAAAAAAAAAAAAAAAATCTCAAAATTTCTATTGAAAATAGTGTCTGTTCTTGCAAAAATTAATTTTAGAGGGTTGTTTTGTACATTTCCGGTATAAAAGTGGTTAAATATCGGATTACAAACACCTCACGCCCGATCGAAAAAGCACGGGAAACTGTTATTTAACCGTGCTCTTAGAGAACGGACTGCTTTTTACCTATCAATGACTTGAAATGATTATCATACTTTTTAAATCACGCGTTTGCGACTTAAAAAACCGTCTTACATCATATATACTAAAAGGCTTAAATTCATCTATACTTTCATCACATATGAAGATCGGAAATTTTTCAGAAAGGCTACAGCTTATATGGTTTGAGCAATCTTGTTGAAATTTGTTTCATGTTGTAGGATTTTATTGTCTTCAGTGCCCTCGTAATGTGTAAAATTTCTGTAGGATGCATAGTTTTTGAGTAAAAAATTATTAATTGTTGAAAATTTAAATTAAAACAATAGGTCACAATATGATCGTAGTCTTCCTTGGAAAATTTAAGACGAAGAACGCCATGTTTGACATGTCATTTTGAACCATTCATTGGAAATATTTACGAAATGAGGACAATTTGAAAGAAATTTAATTCATAATCATAAATAATGAGAATGGGTAATTATATCTGCACAGGTAAAAAAGGCCTAAAACATTATAATTAAAATTTATAAATTTTGACAGTTCATATGCACTTGAAAAGTGTTGCCACATATGTCATGAGTAACTAGATAAAAAACAAATATTCCTAACAAGACTAATGTGAAGATGACAACAATTAAAATGTTTTCTTTAAAATGTGTAAATTATTGTAGTTTAAAAACAATATACTTTACATATTTATCATGTAAAATGTCTTGATTACAACAATGTTTTTTAAGAATATAATCACAACACAGCATTTATACAAAACATTTTTTTATTACAGCAATAATTTAAAAGTTCATTCATATTTCAACACCATGTATCACCAAAATGTGAGATTAAAAATGATTCAATCTCATAATTTCGATGGAATTTGCATTAAATAGTAGAGAATAAATCAACTTAAGGTCTTTGATATGTCTCTTAATTTTACTGCGCATGTCAAGGTATATAAGTACACATAAGTAACTAAAAAAAAAAAAAAAAAAAAAAAAAAAAATCTCAAAATTTCTATTGAAAATAGTGTTTGTTCTTGCAAAAATTAATTTTAGAGGGTTGTTTTGTATATTTCCGGTATAAAAGTGGTTAAATATCGGATTACAAACACCTCACGCCCGATCGAAAAAGCACGGGAAACTGTTATTTAACCGTGCTCTTAGAGAACGGACTGCTTTTTACCTATCAATGACTTGAAATGATTATCATACTTTTTAAATCACGCGTTTGCGACTTAAAAAACCGTCTTACATCATATATACTAAAAGGCTTAAATTCATCTATACTTTCATCACATATGAAGATCGGAAATTTTTCAGAAAGGCTACAGCTTATATGGTTTGAGCAATCTTGTTGAAATTTGTTTCATGTTGTAGGATTTTATTGTCTTCAGTGCCCTCGTAATGTGTAAAATTTCTGTAGGATGCATAGTTTTTGAGTAAAAAATTATTAATTGTTGAAAATTTAAATTAAAACAATAGGTCACAATATGATCGTAGTCTTCCTTGGAAAATTTAAGACGAAGAACGCCATGTTTGACATGTCATTTTGAACCATTCATTGGAAATATTTACGAAATGAGGACAATTTGAAAGAAATTTAATTCATAATCATAAATAATGAGAATGGGTAATTATATCTGCACAGGTAAAAAAAGGCCTAAAACATTATAATTAAAATTTATAAATTTTGACAGTTCATATGCACTTGAAAAGTGTTGCCACATATGTCATGAGTAACTAGATAAAAAACAAATATTCCTAACAAGACTAATGTGAAGATGACAACAATTAAAATGTTTTCTTTAAAATGTGTAAATTATTGTAGTTTAAAAACAATATACTTTACATATTTATCATGTAAAATGTCTTGATTACAACAATGTTTTTTAAGAATATAATCACAACACAGCATTTATACAAAACATTTTTTTATTACAGCAATAATTTAAAAGTTCATTCATATTTCAACACCATGTATCACCAAAATGTGAGATTAAAAATGATTCAATCTCATAATTTCGATGGAATTTGCATTAAATAGTAGAGAATAAATCAACTTAAGGTCTTTGATATGTCTCTTAATTTTACTGCGCATGTCAAGGTATATAAGTACACATAAGTAACTAAAAAAAAAAAAAAAAAAAAAAAAAATCTCAAAATTTCTATTGAAAATAGTGTCTGTTCTTGCAAAAATTAATTTTAGAGGGTTGTTTTGTATATTTCCGGTATAAAAGTGGTTAAATATCGGATTACAAACACCTCACGCCCGATCGAAAAAGCACGGGAAACTGTTATTTAACCGTGCTCTTAGAGAACGGACTGCTTTTTACCTATCAATGACTTGAAATGATTATCATACTTTTTAAATCACGCGTTTGCGACTTAAAAAACCGTCTTACATCATATATACTAAAAGGCTTAAATTCATCTATACTTTCATCACATATGAAGATCGGAAATTTTTCAGAAAGGCTACAGCTTATATGGTTTGAGCAATCTTGTTGAAATTTGTTTCATGTTGTAGGATTTTATTGTCTTCAGTGCCCTCGTAATGTGTAAAATTTCTGTAGGATGCATAGTTTTTGAGTAAAAAATTATTAATTGTTGAAAATTTAAATTAAAACAATAGGTCACAATATGATCGTAGTCTTCCTTGGAAAATTTAAGACGAAGAACGCCATGTTTGACATGTCATTTTGAACCATTCATTGGAAATATTTACGAAATGAGGACAATTTGAAAGAAATTTAATTCATAATCATAAATAATGAGAATGGGTAATTATATCTGCACAGGTAAAAAAAGGCCTAAAACATTATAATTAAAATTTATAAATTTTGACAGTTCATATGCACTTGAAAAGTGTTGCCACATATGTCATGAGTAACTAGATAAAAAACAAATATTCCTAACAAGACTAATGTGAAGATGACAACAATTAAAATGTTTTCTTTAAAATGTGTAAATTATTGTAGTTTAAAAACAATATACTTTACATATTTATCATGTAAAATGTCTTGATTACAACAATGTTTTTTAAGAATATAATCACAACACAGCATTTATACAAAACATTTTTTTATTACAGCAATAATTTAAAAGTTCATTCATATTTCAACACCATGTATCACCAAAATGTGAGATTAAAAATGATTCAATCTCATAATTTCGATGGAATTTGCATTAAATAGTAGAGAATAAATCAACTTAAGGTCTTTGATATGTCTCTTAATTTTACTGCGCATGTCAAGGTATATAAGTACACATAAGTAACTAAAAAAAAAAAAAAAAAAAAAAAAAAAAAAAAAAAAAAAAAATCTCAAAATTTCTATTGAAAATAGTGTCTGTTCTTGCAAAAATTAATTTTAGAGGGTTGTTTTGTATATTTCCGGTATAAAAGTGGTTAAATATCGGATTACAAACACCTCACGCCCGATCGAAAAAGCACGGGAAACTGTTATTTAACCGTGCTCTTAGAGAACGGACTGCTTTTTACCTATCAATGACTTGAAATGATTATCATACTTTTTAAATCACGCGTTTGCGACTTAAAAAACCGTCTTACATCATATATACTAAAAGGCTTAAATTCATCTATACTTTCATCACATATGAAGATCGGAAATTTTTCAGAAAGGCTACAGCTTATATGGTTTGAGCAATCTTGTTGAAATTTGTTTCATGTTGTAGGATTTTATTGTCTTCAGTGCCCTCGTAATGTGTAAAATTTCTGTAGGATGCATAGTTTTTGAGTAAAAAATTATTAATTGTTGAAAATTTAAATTAAAACAATAGGTCACAATATGATCGTAGTCTTCCTTGGAAAATTTAAGACGAAGAACGCCATGTTTGACATGTCATTTTGAACCATTCATTGGAAATATTTACGAAATGAGGACAATTTGAAAGAAATTTAATTCATAATCATAAATAATGAGAATGGGTAATTATATCTGCACAGGTAAAAAAGGCCTAAAACATTATAATTAAAATTTATAAATTTTGACAGTTCATATGCACTTGAAAAGTGTTGCCACATATGTCATGAGTAACTAGATAAAAAACAAATATTCCTAACAAGACTAATGTGAAGATGACAACAATTAAAATGTTTTCTTTAAAATGTGTAAATTATTGTAGTTTAAAAACAATATACTTTACATATTTATCATGTAAAATGTCTTGATTACAACAATGTTTTTTAAGAATATAATCACAACACAGCATTTATACAAAACATTTTTTTATTACAGCAATAATTTAAAAGTTCATTCATATTTCAACACCATGTATCACCAAAATGTGAGATTAAAAATGATTCAATCTCATAATTTCGATGGAATTTGCATTAAATAGTAGAGAATAAATCAACTTAAGGTCTTTGATATGTCTCTTAATTTTACTGCGCATGTCAAGGTATATAAGTACACATAAGTAACTAAAAAAAAAAAAAAAAAAAAAAAAAAAAATCTCAAAATTTCTATTGAAAATAGTGTTTGTTCTTGCAAAAATTAATTTTAGAGGGTTGTTTTGTATATTTCCGGTATAAAAGTGGTTAAATATCGGATTACAAACACCTCACGCCCGATCGAAAAAGCACGGGAAACTGTTATTTAACCGTGCTCTTAGAGAACGGACTGCTTTTTACCTATCAATGACTTGAAATGATTATCATACTTTTTAAATCACGCGTTTGCGACTTAAAAAACCGTCTTACATCATATATACTAAAAGGCTTAAATTCATCTATACTTTCATCACATATGAAGATCGGAAATTTTTCAGAAAGGCTACAGCTTATATGGTTTGAGCAATCTTGTTGAAATTTGTTTCATGTTGTAGGATTTTATTGTCTTCAGTGCCCTCGTAATGTGTAAAATTTCTGTAGGATGCATAGTTTTTGAGTAAAAAATTATTAATTGTTGAAAATTTAAATTAAAACAATAGGTCACAATATGATCGTAGTCTTCCTTGGAAAATTTAAGACGAAGAACGCCATGTTTGACATGTCATTTTGAACCATTCATTGGAAATATTTACGAAATGAGGACAATTTGAAAGAAATTTAATTCAAAATCATAAATAATGAGAATGGGTAATTATATCTGCACAGGTAAAAAAAGGCCTAAAACATTATAATTAAAATTTATAAATTTTGACAGTTCATATGCACTTGAAAAGTGTTGCCACATATGTCATGAGTAACTAGATAAAAAACAAATATTCCTAACAAGACTAATGTGAAGATGACAACAATTAAAATGTTTTCTTTAAAATGTGTAAATTATTGTAGTTTAAAAACAATATACTTTACATATTTATCATGTAAAATGTCTTGATTACAACAATGTTTTTTAAGAATATAATCACAACACAGCATTTATACAAAACATTTTTTTATTACAGCAATAATTTAAAAGTTCATTCATATTTCAACACCATGTATCACCAAAATGTGAGATTAAAAATGATTCAATCTCATAATTTCGAAGGAATTTGCATTAAATAGTAGAGAATAAATCAACTTAAGGTCTTTGATATGTCTCTTAATTTTACTGCGCATGTCAAGGTATATAAGTACACATAAGTAACTAAAAAAAAAAAAAAAAAAAAAAAAAAAAAAAAAAAAAAAAAAATCTCAAAATTTCTATTGAAAATAGTGTCTGTTCTTGCAAAAATTAATTTTAGAGGGTTGTTTTGTATATTTCCGGTATAAAAGTGGTTAAATATCGGATTACAAACACCTCACGCCCGATCGAAAAAGCACGGGAAACTGTTATTTAACCGTGCTCTTAGAGAACGGACTGCTTTTTACCTATCAATGACTTGAAATGATTATCATACTTTTTAAATCACGCGTTTGCGACTTAAAAAACCGTCTTACATCATATATACTAAAAGGCTTAAATTCATCTATACTTTCATCACATATGAAGATCGGAAATTTTTCAGAAAGGCTACAGCTTATATGGTTTGAGCAATCTTGTTGAAATTTGTTTCATGTTGTAGGATTTTATTGTCTTCAGTGCCCTCGTAATGTGTAAAATTTCTGTAGGATGCATAGTTTTTGAGTAAAAAATTATTAATTGTTGAAAATTTAAATTAAAACAATAGGTCACAATATGATCGTAGTCTTCCTTGGAAAATTTAAGACGAAGAACGCCATGTTTGACATGTCATTTTGAACCATTCATTGGAAATATTTACGAAATGAGGACAATTTGAAAGAAATTTAATTCATAATCATAAATAATGAGAATGGGTAATTATATCTGCACAGGTAAAAAAAGGCCTAAAACATTATAATTAAAATTTATAAATTTTGACAGTTCATATGCACTTGAAAAGTGTTGCCACATATGTCATGAGTAACTAGATAAAAAACAAATATTCCTAACAAGACTAATGTGAAGATGACAACAATTAAAATGTTTTCTTTAAAATGTGTAAATTATTGTAGTTTAAAAACAATATACTTTACATATTTATCATGTAAAATGTCTTGATTACAACAATGTTTTTTAAGAATATAATCACAACACAGCATTTATACAAAACATTTTTTTATTACAGCAATAATTTAAAAGTTCATTCATATTTCAACACCATGTATCACCAAAATGTGAGATTAAAAATGATTCAATCTCATAATTTCGATGGAATTTGCATTAAATAGTAGAGAATAAATCAACTTAAGGTCTTTGATATGTCTCTTAATTTTACTGCGCATGTCAAGGTATATAAGTACACATAAGTAACTAAAAAAAAAAAAAAAAAAAAAAAAAAAATCTCAAAATTTCTATTGAAAATAGTGTCTGTTCTTGCAAAAATTAATTTTAGAGGGTTGTTTTGTATATTTCCGGTATAAAAGTGGTTAAATATCGGATTACAAACACCTCACGCCCGATCGAAAAAGCACGGGAAACTGTTATTTAACCGTGCTCTTAGAGAACGGACTGCTTTTTACCTATCAATGACTTGAAATGATTATCATACTTTTTAAATCACGCGTTTGCGACTTAAAAAACCGTCTTACATCATATATACTAAAAGGCTTAAATTCATCTATACTTTCATCACATATGAAGATCGGAAATTTTTCAGAAAGGCTACAGCTTATATGGTTTGAGCAATCTTGTTGAAATTTGTTTCATGTTGTAGGATTTTATTGTCTTCAGTGCCCTCGTAATGTGTAAAATTTCTGTAGGATGCATAGTTTTTGAGTAAAAAATTATTAATTGTTGAAAATTTAAATTAAAACAATAGGTCACAATATGATCGTAGTCTTCCTTGGAAAATTTAAGACGAAGAACGCCATGTTTGACATGTCATTTTGAACCATTCATTGGAAATATTTACGAAATGAGGACAATTTGAAAGAAATTTAATTCATAATCATAAATAATGAGAATGGGTAATTATATCTGCACAGGTAAAAAAAGGCCTAAAACATTATAATTAAAATTTATAAATTTTGACAGTTCATATGCACTTGAAAAGTGTTGCCACATATGTCATGAGTAACTAGATAAAAAACAAATATTCCTAACAAGACTAATGTGAAGATGACAACAATTAAAATGTTTTCTTTAAAATGTGTAAATTATTGTAGTTTAAAAACAATATACTTTACATATTTATCATGTAAAATGTCTTGATTACAACAATGTTTTTTAAGAATATAATCACAACACAGCATTTATACAAAACATTTTTTTATTACAGCAATAATTTAAAAGTTCATTCATATTTCAACACCATGTATCACCAAAATGTGAGATTAAAAATGATTCAATCTCATAATTTCGATGGAATTTGCATTAAATAGTAGAGAATAAATCAACTTAAGGTCTTTGATATGTCTCTTAATTTTACTGCGCATGTCAAGGTATATAAGTACACATAAGTAACTAAAAAAAAAAAAAAAAATCTCAAAATTTCTATTGAAAATAGTGTCTGTTCTTGCAAAAATTAATTTTAGAGGGTTGTTTTGTATATTTCCGGTATAAAAGTGGTTAAATATCGGATTACAAACACCTCACGCCCGATCGAAAAAGCACGGGAAACTGTTATTTAACCGTGCTCTTAGAGAACGGACTGCTTTTTACCTATCAATGACTTGAAATGATTATCATACTTTTTAAATCACGCGTTTGCGACTTAAAAAACCGTCTTACATCATATATACTAAAAGGCTTAAATTCATCTATACTTTCATCACATATGAAGATCGGAAATTTTTCAGAAAGGCTACAGCTTATATGGTTTGAGCAATCTTGTTGAAATTTGTTTCATGTTGTAGGATTTTATTGTCTTCAGTGCCCTCGTAATGTGTAAAATTTCTGTAGGATGCATAGTTTTTGAGTAAAAAATTATTAATTGTTGAAAATTTAAATTAAAACAATAGGTCACAATATGATCGTAGTCTTCCTTGGAAAATTTAAGACGAAGAACGCCATGTTTGACATGTCATTTTGAACCATTCATTGGAAATATTTACGAAATGAGGACAATTTGAAAGAAATTTAATTCATAATCATAAATAATGAGAATGGGTAATTATATCTGCACAGGTAAAAAAAGGCCTAAAACATTATAATTAAAATTTATAAATTTTGACAGTTCATATGCACTTGAAAAGTGTTGCCACATATGTCATGAGTAACTAGATAAAAAACAAATATTCCTAACAAGACTAATGTGAAGATGACAACAATTAAAATGTTTTCTTTAAAATGTGTAAATTATTGTAGTTTAAAAACAATATACTTTACATATTTATCATGTAAAATGTCTTGATTACAACAATGTTTTTTAAGAATATAATCACAACACAGCATATATACAAAACATTTTTTTATTACAGCAATAATTTAAAAGTTCATTCATATTTCAACACCATGTATCACCAAAATGTGAGATTGAAAATGATTCAATCTCATAATTTCGATGGAATTTGCATTAAATAGTAGAGAATAAATCAACTTAAGGTCTTTGATATGTCTCTTAATTTTACTGCGCATGTCAAGGTATATAAGTACACATAAGTAACTAAAAAAAAAAAAAAAAAAAAAAAAAAAAAAATCTCAAAATTTCTATTGAAAATAGTGTTTGTTCTTGCAAAAATTAATTTTAGAGGGTTGTTTTGTATATTTCCGGTATAAAAGTGGTTAAATATCGGATTACAAACACCTCACGCCCGATCGAAAAAGCACGGGAAACTGTTATTTAACCGTGCTCTTAGAGAACGGACTGCTTTTTACCTATCAATGACTTGAAATGATTATCATACTTTTTAAATCACGCGTTTGCGACTTAAAAAACCGTCTTACATCATATATACTAAAAGGCTTAAATTCATCTATACTTTCATCACATATGAAGATCGGAAATTTTTCAGAAAGGCTACAGCTTATATGGTTTGAGCAATCTTGTTGAAATTTGTTTCATGTTGTAGGATTTTATTGTCTTCAGTGCCCTCGTAATGTGTAAAATTTCTGTAGGATGCATAGTTTTTGAGTAAAAAATTATTAATTGTTGAAAATTTAAATTAAAACAATAGGTCACAATATGATCGTAGTCTTCCTTGGAAAATTTAAGACGAAGAACGCCATGTTTGACATGTCATTTTGAACCATTCATTGGAAATATTTACGAAATGAGGACAATTTGAAAGAAATTTAATTCATAATCATAAATAATGAGAATGGGTAATTATATCTGCACAGGTAAAAAAAGGCCTAAAACATTATAATTAAAATTTATAAATTTTGACAGTTCATATGCACTTGAAAAGTGTTGCCACATATGTCATGAGTAACTAGATAAAAAACAAATATTCCTAACAAGACTAATGTGAAGATGACAACAATTAAAATGTTTTCTTTAAAATGTGTAAATTATTGTAGTTTAAAAACAATATACTTTACATATTTATCATGTAAAATGTCTTGATTACAACAATGTTTTTTAAGAATATAATCACAACACAGCATTTATACAAAACATTTTTTTATTACAGCAATAATTTAAAAGTTCATTCATATTTCAACACCATGTATCACCAAAATGTGAGATTAAAAATGATTCAATCTCATAATTTCGATGGAATTTGCATTAAATAGTAGAGAATAAATCAACTTAAGGTCTTTGATATGTCTCTTAATTTTACTGCGCATGTCAAGGTATATAAGTACACATAAGTAACTAAAAAAAAAAAAAAAAAAAAAAATCTCAAAATTTCTATTGAAAATAGTGTCTGTTCTTGCAAAAATTAATTTTAGAGGGTTGTTTTGTACATTTCCGGTATAAAAGTGGTTAAATATCGGATTACAAACACCTCACGCCCGATCGAAAAAGCACGGGAAACTGTTATTTAACCGTGCTCTTAGAGAACGGACTGCTTTTTACCTATCAATGACTTGAAATGATTATCATACTTTTTAAATCACGCGTTTGCGACTTAAAAAACCGTCTTACATCATATATACTAAAAGGCTTAAATTCATCTATACTTTCATCACATATGAAGATCGGAAATTTTTCAGAAAGGCTACAGCTTATATGGTTTGAGCAATCTTGTTGAAATTTGTTTCATGTTGTAGGATTTTATTGTCTTCAGTGCCCTCGTAATGTGTAAAATTTCTGTAGGATGCATAGTTTTTGAGTAAAAAATTATTAATTGTTGAAAATTTAAATTAAAACAATAGGTCACAATATGATCGTAGTCTTCCTTGGAAAATTTAAGACGAAGAACGCCATGTTTGACATGTCATTTTGAACCATTCATTGGAAATATTTACGAAATGAGGACAATTTGAAAGAAATTTAATTCATAATCATAAATAATGAGAATGGGTAATTATATCTGCACAGGTAAAAAAGGCCTAAAACATTATAATTAAAATTTATAAATTTTGACAGTTCATATGCACTTGAAAAGTGTTGCCACATATGTCATGAGTAACTAGATAAAAAACAAATATTCCTAACAAGACTAATGTGAAGATGACAACAATTAAAATGTTTTCTTTAAAATGTGTAAATTATTGTAGTTTAAAAACAATATACTTTACATATTTATCATGTAAAATGTCTTGATTACAACAATGTTTTTTAAGAATATAATCACAACACAGCATTTATACAAAACATTTTTTTATTACAGCAATAATTTAAAAGTTCATTCATATTTCAACACCATGTATCACCAAAATGTGAGATTAAAAATGATTCAATCTCATAATTTCGATGGAATTTGCATTAAATAGTAGAGAATAAATCAACTTAAGGTCTTTGATATGTCTCTTAATTTTACTGCGCATGTCAAGGTATATAAGTACACATAAGTAACTAAAAAAAAAAAAAAAAAAAAAAAAAAAAATCTCAAAATTTCTATTGAAAATAGTGTTTGTTCTTGCAAAAATTAATTTTAGAGGGTTGTTTTGTATATTTCCGGTATAAAAGTGGTTAAATATCGGATTACAAACACCTCACGCCCGATCGAAAAAGCACGGGAAACTGTTATTTAACCGTGCTCTTAGAGAACGGACTGCTTTTTACCTATCAATGACTTGAAATGATTATCATACTTTTTAAATCACGCGTTTGCGACTTAAAAAACCGTCTTACATCATATATACTAAAAGGCTTAAATTCATCTATACTTTCATCACATATGAAGATCGGAAATTTTTCAGAAAGGCTACAGCTTATATGGTTTGAGCAATCTTGTTGAAATTTGTTTCATGTTGTAGGATTTTATTGTCTTCAGTGCCCTCGTAATGTGTAAAATTTCTGTAGGATGCATAGTTTTTGAGTAAAAAATTATTAATTGTTGAAAATTTAAATTAAAACAATAGGTCACAATATGATCGTAGTCTTCCTTGGAAAATTTAAGACGAAGAACGCCATGTTTGACATGTCATTTTGAACCATTCATTGGAAATATTTACGAAATGAGGACAATTTGAAAGAAATTTAATTCATAATCATAAATAATGAGAATGGGTAATTATATCTGCACAGGTAAAAAAAGGCCTAAAACATTATAATTAAAATTTATAAATTTTGACAGTTCATATGCACTTGAAAAGTGTTGCCACATATGTCATGAGTAACTAGATAAAAAACAAATATTCCTAACAAGACTAATGTGAAGATGACAACAATTAAAATGTTTTCTTTAAAATGTGTAAATTATTGTAGTTTAAAAACAATATACTTTACATATTTATCATGTAAAATGTCTTGATTACAACAATGTTTTTTAAGAATATAATCACAACACAGCATTTATACAAAACATTTTTTTATTACAGCAATAATTTAAAAGTTCATTCATATTTCAACACCATGTATCACCAAAATGTGAGATTAAAAATGATTCAATCTCATAATTTCGATGGAATTTGCATTAAATAGTAGAGAATAAATCAACTTAAGGTCTTTGATATGTCTCTTAATTTTACTGCGCATGTCAAGGTATATAAGTACACATAAGTAACTAAAAAAAAAAAAAAAAAAAAAAAAAATCTCAAAATTTCTATTGAAAATAGTGTCTGTTCTTGCAAAAATTAATTTTAGAGGGTTGTTTTGTATATTTCCGGTATAAAAGTGGTTAAATATTGGATTACAAACACCTCACGCCCGATCGAAAAAGCACGGGAAACTGTTATTTAACCGTGCTCTTAGAGAACGGACTGCTTTTTACCTATCAATGACTTGAAATGATTATCATACTTTTTAAATCACGCGTTTGCGACTTAAAAAACCGTCTTACATCATATATACTAAAAGGCTTAAATTCATCTATACTTTCATCACATATGAAGATCGGAAATTTTTCAGAAAGGCTACAGCTTATATGGTTTGAGCAATCTTGTTGAAATTTGTTTCATGTTGTAGGATTTTATTGTCTTCAGTGCCCTCGTAATGTGTAAAATTTCTGTAGGATGCATAGTTTTTGAGTAAAAAATTATTAATTGTTGAAAATTTAAATTAAAACAATAGGTCACAATATGATCGTAGTCTTCCTTGGAAAATTTAAGACGAAGAACGCCATGTTTGACATGTCATTTTGAACCATTCATTGGAAATATTTACGAAATGAGGACAATTTGAAAGAAATTTAATTCATAATCATAAATAATGAGAATGGGTAATTATATCTGCACAGGTAAAAAAAGGCCTAAAACATTATAATTAAAATTTATAAATTTTGACAGTTCATATGCACTTGAAAAGTGTTGCCACATATGTCATGAGTAACTAGATAAAAAACAAATATTCCTAACAAGACTAATGTGAAGATGACAACAATTAAAATGTTTTCTTTAAAATGTGTAAATTATTGTAGTTTAAAAACAATATACTTTACATATTTATCATGTAAAATGTCTTGATTACAACAATGTTTTTTAAGAATATAATCACAACACAGCATTTATACAAAACATTTTTTTATTACAGCAATAATTTAAAAGTTCATTCATATTTCAACACCATGTATCACCAAAATGTGAGATTAAAAATGATTCAATCTCATAATTTCGATGGAATTTGCATTAAATAGTAGAGAATAAATCAACTTAAGGTCTTTGATATGTCTCTTAATTTTACTGCGCATGTCAAGGTATATAAGTACACATAAGTAACTAAAAAAAAAAAAAAAAAAAAAAATCTCAAAATTTCTATTGAAAATAGTGTCTGTTCTTGCAAAAATTAATTTTAGAGGGTTGTTTTGTATATTTCCGGTATAAAAGTGGTTAAATATCGGATTACAAACACCTCACGCCCGATCGAAACAGCACGGGAAACTGTTATTTAACCGTGCTCTTAGAGAACGGACTGCTTTTTACCTATCAATGACTTGAAATGATTATCATACTTTTTAAATCACGCGTTTGCGACTTAAAAAACCGTCTTACATCATATATACTAAAAAGCCAGGCCCCCAAAATTCATCATGACGATCGGGAAATTTTTCAACAAAGCTACAACTGAAACGGTTTCAGCGATTTTCATGAAATTTGCTTTAAATAGTAGAGAATAAATCAAGTTAGTGCCTTTTATATGTCTCTTATTTTTACTTTTTATAGTTTTTGTGTAAAAAATTATTAACTGGTCAAAATTCTTTGATTAAAACAATGGATCGCAGTGCTCTGTATTGATATCAAATGTACAAAATCAGAGGAAACAGGCTAATTATTTGAATTGAGTAGGCGTGAAAATTTTTAAGAAGACAGTCTAATACAGTTATGTGTCATGTTGAATCCATTTTAAATGCATAAAATTTATTGTATTTGATTATTTTAAATAAAAATTACTTATTTTTGTACCGCTCTGCTTATTATTATTATTATTATTATTATTATTATTATTATTATTATTATTATTATTATCAGATATAATTTATGTCCTTTTATTATTATTATTTTAATAATTATTTACCTATATCTGATCTCATTAATTTCATATTAATAACGTATTTTATAACAAACAAGTTAGTGCCTTTTATATGTCTCTTATTTTTACTTTTTATAGTTTTTGTGTAAAAAATTATTAACTGGTCAAAATTCTTTGATTAAAACAATGGATCGCAGTGCTCTGTATTGATATCAAATGTACAAAATCAGAGGAAACAGGCTAATTATTTGAATTGAGTAGGCGTGAAATTTTTTAAGAAGACAGTCTAATACAGTTATGTGTCATGTTGAATCCATTTTAAATGCATAAAATTTATTGTATTTGATTATTTTAAATAAAAATTACTTATTTTTGTACCGCTCTGCTTATTATTATTATTATTATTATTATTATTATTATTATTATTATTATTATTATTATTATTATTATCAGATATAATTTATGTCCTTTTATTATTATTATTTTAATAATTATTTACCTATATCTGATCTCATTAATTTCATATTAATAACGTATTTTATAACAAAATTACATTTTTTTTTAATATAAAATTAATTTATTAATATTTCTTACCTGTATTTATCATATTACATAGTTTTAAATAATATTATACAATTTTGTATGAATAAAATTTAAACTGTTCCACACATTTTGGTATATATCGCCAATATGACTTATTATATATCAAAACGGACTGCTTTTTACCTATCTATGACTTGGAACCATTATCATATTTTTTAAATCACGCGTTTACGAGTTAAAAAGCCGTTTTACATCATATATACTAAAAAGCCAGGCCCCCAAAATTCATCATGACGATCGGGAAATTTTTCAACAAAGCTACAACTGAAACGGTGTCAGCGATTTTCATGAAATTTGCTTTAAATAGTAAAGAATAAATCAAGTTAGTGCCTTTTATATGTCTCAATGGATCGGAGTGCTCCGTATTGATTTCAAAGTATATAGGTTAGGTTTAAAAAAAAAAAAAAAAAAAAGTCCACTAAAAATCACTGTTGCTTACTTCACACTTCATATACATTTTACAATAAATACTAAATTTTATTCAAAATCGTAAGTGCTGATTCACTTTATAAATATTTTTACTTTATAATATTTTCTTGTACAATAAATAAAATTTAAAAAACAAACATCGCATCATATCAGACGGAAGTTATTCAATATTTCATTGTGTCTCTGCATCTACACTCATTTCACAAATCCCAACAATCAAACACTCTTAATATGGAGTAATAAATTCTAATTTTTAAGAACATAATCTGAATAATTGTTTCATGATCTTACATATACAAATGTCATCTGAAAACACCTTGTGTCGGAAAATAACAAATTCTAGGGAAATTTCCAAATCTTAAAGAGATCATTTTTAAATTCTATTTGTATTTCATTAATTATATTACATCATAATATAAGCAAAATACGTGTTTTCATAATTTATTTCAATTTAATTAAGTTTATTTTCATACATTACATTTTACACAATAACTTACCACCCCAAATATTACTTGTCAAGAACATATTTACCTGGAGTGTACAAGTACAATTCACGTAGTGTTACTGATATAACTATCTTTAGCGCCATCTTTTGTTACTGGGAAGCATTTGAACGTGACAATTTTCTAAATTAAATCAATATTTTGCTACAATACTAGTACTTATTATAATAATTACCCTATGCTGAGAATATAACTATTACGTATTTTGCGTTTCTCTACTCTAATGTGTATATGTAATTTTTAATAACGTCCTAATAAATTTTAATTTTCACTCGGATGGCGCCGTCATCTGTCGGCAGTATAATAATTCATATATAACCTTTGGTTATAAATTGAAATTCTATATTTTCTATTATGTTATATGATAATATTGATAACATAAGTTTTTAACAATTTGTTCAGAATTATTTATAAAAGTTAAACCGGAAACATCAAATGCAATTTATTGTATTGTTAAACTTAAGAATAACAACATGTGATAAATACGGAAATCATGTAGATTGATGTTTTTTTAATGTAAAAAGTTAAAAAAAGTTAAAGTATAACAGAACATCATAATAGATGTTTTATTAATACAATTATGTGTATAAAGATGTGCAACGAATGCGAAACATGGGAGTTTAATTAGAATATTTGTAGTACTAGATACTTAGAAAATAAAATATTACGTCATCGTCAAATATCAAATAGCCATGGAAATAAAAAAAAAAACAAATTAAACAAAATATCAATTAAGATCATAATATTTGAATATTTATTTCTGAATTATAACAATGTAGACACAATGATTACAATAATTAACATCAATAACACTGAACTGTCAGAATGAGATCTTGTTTTATTTCCATGGATAGATTTTTTTTTGAGAAAAGAGATCTTTGATATCTGAGAAAAATGTTAACGTTAGCACTATTCGTGAATTTTGTGTACAAGTAAACAAAATAACGTTTAATTTGCAAAAAGTGGAATAGCACTTAGATATTTACAAATGCCTGTTGCTTTCACTAATCAAGTATATGATGCAATTGATTTACACAGAAGTGTGCCAAACAGTCGCCATTAGTCAGTGGCGTAGTGAAGGGGGGGGGGGGCAAAGGGGGCTATTGTGCCCCAGGCGCCACTCGCAGGGGCGCCAGACTGTCCTTAGGACAAGAAAATCCGGAAAACTATATCAACTATAAACAACCGGCCATTGCAGGGGGGTTGCTATGACAATGGCGAAAATACGTTACTGCGCATGTGACATCAGTCTCGGAGCTAAAAGTTGGCTATCTAGCTGAATCCGTTGTTCCGCTGCGGCAACAACCAGGCACTACTTCCAACTATAAATTGACACATTGCATTCAGTGTGTTGGAGTGGAATATAATAGTGTATTATGTGTAATAATTGGAGAAAGATCACAGAAGACAAAAAAAAATTAAATTTTATTAATACATATATTGCTTGCATTTACTATAGGGCGCGAGCAGTCACGTAACTCGAGCGACCTTGACGTGCCTAGAATCAGCTAAAGCCTCATTTCCACCGATTGTCTTAATGATTAAGAGCTATAATTAATATCTAAGCGCAATGCGCAAAAATGTTTACTATATGGCAACGTTTATTACCATTTCCAGCTATGCATAAGGCTTAATGCTTAAGAACTAAGAGCAATGCTTAAGAACAAAAGCTTGCAAACTCCAAGGTTTAAGGCGTAATGCCTAAGCGTAATTGTGAGATGGAAATACATATCTGTATTCTGTCTTTGTTTATTTTCTAATTTGAACTGTCAGCTGTCAGTCTATTTTATAATTATTAAGTTTTTTTTTAATTTTTAGATATTGATATAGATGCCAAAAATTATGTACAAGACATGATAAGAAAGGAAGAATTACTGCTGCAATGACAGTGTGCTAGAGTTAAAAATAAAAAAGATAAAAAATGTGACATTTCTATCGAATTAGTCACTAAACAAAGTAGCTGGAAATGGTATCCTAGTAAATTGTTATAATGCATTAAGCATTACACACAAATCATTATGCATTAAGCATTAAAACATTCGGTGGAAATGAGGCTTAATTTGTGTGCGCGTGTCACTTTGACAAAAATAATGTCACTTTGGCAGGACCAATGTTTTGACTTATTTTGATTTTGAACAGATAATTGTTAATATTCTACAAATTTCAGGCAGTAAAACACATGAACTGAAAATAGTAACATTTTAACAGTTCAAAATGAAAATAAGTCAAAACATTGGTCTTGTCAAAGTGACATTGTTCAAGTTAAAATGACACGCGCACACATGTTAGATGATTCTAAGCACTTCAAGGCTGCTCGAGTCACATGTCTGCTCATTCATTTATATTACCATATATTTTTAAATTTCTTATTAATTTCAATATTTCTTTGTTCGGCTTCTTTATTTTTTAACGCGATTTGAACAGATGCGCACTTAGGTAGGTAGATATTGCACTATATTATCGAAATAAAATTAATACAACTAAAAACTTTTTTCTAAATATTGGAGAAAGAAATTAATATTTCTTTAAAATGTCTATGAAATATATTTGTATTTATATACCCGTTGTTTGGTCAAATATCTGTATTAAAATACCCTAAAATGACATTTAAATATTATTTTATGAAAATTTTTCAAGGGGAAAGGGGCGCTCAAAAGGTATTATACCCCAGGCGCCAATTATGCTTGCTACGCCACTGCCATTAGTAAAAAATGTCTTATTCTTGCTCCGTCTCTGACTTCAAACCTTCAAAAATGACAAGTGTTATCTTCACTCAAACTACACTAATTTTTAAATAAGTTTTTGGTCGAATAAATAATTTTTATTAGTCCTTTTTGAACTAATTTTACAACTGCAACACCAACAAGAACATTAGAAAATTAAATTATTGCAGAATACGGCAGTTTGAATCGGCAGTATGAGTGGGCAGTTTGGGTGGGCAATTTAAGTGGGCAGTTTGGGTGTGCTGTTCAAGTTGGCAGTTTAGTTGAACAGGTTCCGTGGGCAGTATGAGTAGGCAGTTTGAGTGTGCAGATTGGTTGGGCAATATGAATAGGTAGTTTGAATGGCAATTTAGGGTGGGCAGTTTGGGTAGACAGTTTGAGTGGACAGTTTTGGTGGGCATGCTGCGTGAGCAATTTGGGTGAGCATGTAGCTGGGGCTGTTTGGGTGGCCAGGTTGCAGGGTGCAAGCGAGAAAAAAAAATGGTTTTACATTGTGCGTAGACGAGTTGGATGTACGTAAAGACTACTATAAAACACTGTCGGCGGAGCCCTAGGGGAATCTCGGCGTAGCCGAGTTTTCGCTAGTCCTAATACTAAACGATCAGATTCACTATCTATAGTTCTATATATCTATATATATATATATATATATATATATATATATATATATATATATATATATATATATATATTTGAATTCATCACGACGATCGCCCAACTTTAGACAAGGCTACAGCTTAAACGGTTCGACCGATTTTCATGAAATTTGTACCAAGATGTAGGAAATGATTGCCTTCAGGGCCCTTCTAATGGGACGAATTTCTGTAGGATGCATAGTTTTCGAGTAAAAAATTATTAAAGATTGAAAATTGGGACAGAAACAATATTTTTCAGAGTAACGATCACAGTTTTCCTTGAAAATTTAAGACGAAGAACGCCATGTTTGTCATGTCATTTTGAACCTTTAAATGGAAATATTTATGAAATGGAGACAATTTGAAAGAAGTTTAATTCATAATTATACATTTTGAGAATGGGCAATTATATCCGCACAGGTAAAAAAGGCCTAAACCATTTTAATTAAAAATTATAAAATTTGACGGTTCATATGTACTTGGACAGTGTTACCAAATGTGTCATAAGTAACTAGGTAAAAAACAAATATTTCTAACTAAACAATATTTTTCACAGTAACGATCACAGTTTTCCTTGAAAATTTAAGACGATAAACGCTGTTATGTCAATGTCAATGATGACAAATTATCAGTTTTCTTCCTTTTAAATGCAATAAAATGTTAAAATAATATGTAATAATTAAAGAAAAGATGATGAATTTAACAAGGTAGGTATATGTAATGATTTTAAACCATGTTTATTATTATGTTACATATTTTATTTTGTAAATAGAATTTTGGAAAATGTATAAGGAAACACGTCGAAAAGGATCAGAAAGGTAGGAATAATATCACAATCGATGTACAAAATTAAAAAGATAAACATTGTCATGTCATATTTGATATGTTAATGACAAATTATGCATGTATCAATTACTATAACCGATGATATAAAAACAAGTCAATTAAGATGGTACGATCACGTACAGCAAATGAGTAATGGCAAAACACATACCACAGTAAACTCCTAGCGGCAAAAAGAAAAAAGGGAGACCTAGAAGGAATTGGGTAGCAGGAATCCAAGAAGAAATAAGAGAGAATGAAGATATATGGCAAGACCAGTGGAGAATTCGCATCGGAAGACATGGTACAATGTTATAAACCGATTGTATATATAGGTATATGTAATGATTTTAAGACGTGTACAGGAAAATCATAGTCTGGAACAAGACAATTCAATAATTTTAGATAGTATGTTTTAATCTGTTCTTTTTTTGTAATTCATTTTCTTACATTACGTTTAAAATTATTTCAGATTATACATAATTCGATATCTATTTTAAAACGGTATAGAATTTAGTCTGTATTTTATTTTCTTATATTACGTTAAAATTATCTATATTAAAATTCTTTTATTCCCAATTATTGTATCGTACTAATAAAAAATATTTTAAATTACATAATCATACAGCATGAGCCAGAAAAGTATTCTTTAATACCTATCATTTTTAACAATCCAAACTTTATTGATATATTTTCAAATTCGTTGTAAAAGTTCAGATCTAATGTAATGTAAGTACTTACTTTTCTGCAGTTTGTAACTAACTGTTTACTCTAGAATTAAAATATCACATCTTTTAGTTATGTTTGATTTATTTTTATCTTTAAATTTAGTATTGTGTACTCATATACATGTTACTAATACAGGGTCCGCATTTTAAAAGTTCCCGCCTGAAAATTCATGATTAGGCAATCCATGATACATTTCATAAGTGACTTGGTTTTTAAAATTTTGTTTTGCTCTTATACCTACTGTGATTATTCGATTTAAAGTACTAATATTCACCAAGTGGCTTATAAAATATATTTGGTTTTGCTTATTCTTAAAATTTCAGGCGGGAACATATAAAATGGTCACCTTGTATTATGTTTATATTTATCCTGTAATTTCTTCCTGTTTGCTCGCATAAAATGCGCAGCATTTGTTCATTTCATTATATGTTTTCATCAGTTCCTACCACGGTGTAGTATCTATAGGTGAGAGTACGAGATGCGTTGACATAACTAGCTGGTACAAAAGAAGCTAACGCGACC
>OY720450.1:26303445-26305945 GCA_963082715.1 Harpalus rubripes
AAGGAAACACGTCGAAAAGGATCAGAAAGGTAGGAATAATATCACAATCGATGTACAAAATTAAAAAGATAAACATTGTCATGTCATATTTGATATGTTAATGACAAATTATGCATGTATCAATTACTATAACCGATGATATAAAAACAAGTCAATTAAGATGGTACGATCACGTACAGCAAATGAGTAATGGCAAAACACATACCACAATAAACTCCTAGCGGCAAAAAGAAAAGAGGGAGACCTAGAAAGAATTGGGTAGCAGGAATCCAAGAAGAAATAAGAAAGAATGAAGATCTATGGCAAGACCAGTGGAGAATTCGCATCGGAAGACATGGTACAACGTTATAAACCGATTGTATATATAGGTATATGTAATGATTTTAAGACGTGTACAGGAAAATCATAGTCTGGAACAAGACAATTCAATAATTTTAGATAGTATGTTTTAATCTGTTCTTTTTTTATAATTCATTTTCTTACATTACGTTTAAAATTATTTCAGATTATACATAATTCGATATCTATTTTAAAACGGTGCAGAATTTAATCTGTATTTTATTTTCTTATATTACGTTAAAATTATCTATATTAAAATTCTTTTATTCCCAATTATTGTATCGTACTAATAAAAAATATTTTAAATTACATAATCATACAGCATGAGCCAGAAAAGTAATCTTTAATACCTATCATTTTTAACAATCCAAACTTTATTGATATATTTTCAAATTCGTTGTAAAAGTTCAGATCTAATGTAATGTAAGTACTTACTTTTCTGCAGTTTGTAACTAACTGTTTACTCTAGAATTAAAATATCACATCTTTTAGTTTTGTTTGATTTATTTTTATCTTTAAATTTAGTATTGTGTACTCATATACATGTTACTAATACAGGGTCCGCATTTTAAAAGTTCCCGCCTGAAAATTCATGATTAGGCAATCCATGATACATTTCATAAGTGACTTGGTTTTTAAAATTTTGTTTTGCTCTTATACCTACTGTGATTATTCGATTTAAATTACTAATATTCGCCAAGTGGCTTATAAAATATATTTGGTTTTGCTTATTCTTAAAATTTCAGGCGGGAACATATAAAATGGTCACCTTGTATTATGTTTATATTTATCCTGTAATTTCTTCCTGTTTGCTCGCATAAAATGCGCAGCATTTGTTCATTTCATTATATGTTTTCATCAGTTCCTACCACGGTGTAGTATCTATAGGTGAGAGTACGAGATGCGTTGACATAACTAGCTGGTACAAAAGAAGCTAACGCGACCCGTTACCATTTGACAGGCGTTTGGCAGTTGGTGTGCCGCAGTGTGTCGGTTGCGGTCAAAATAAGTTCGCGTTTAAATAGAAAATGTTGTGCTATAGGATGCACAACAGGGTATGGATCAAATAAAGAGATATAGACCCGAATTTTCACCTCTTGAAGTAACGTTACTTCGGAAGTAGCGCTATTTCGATTTTTTATTTATATAATTTTATGTAGCAGCCAGCCATGCTATAACCATAGAAACAGGTACTACGATTAAGAAAATCCAGATTGAAAGATGTCAGTGTCAAGTACATGACAACGTTTATTTTATAATTTTACTGAAATTATAGAAGCCTGTTGTATGGAATTTGTATAAAATACATACATAGAACTGACAAAAGATAAAAGGTAATGTATTGAAAATATAAAATATTGTGCGTTATATAGGAATAATTTACTATTTCAAATATTTTTGTAAAAACCGGGTCGCAAAAACCCTGACATCTAGCGGCATACTGTATGAACTAACCCGGTTATTTAGCCATTCTTTGTAATACATTATACATCGTGCACTCAGCTTATAGATACTACACTTCCGAAATATTATTGACAATTTTATGCAAAAAAGAATAGCCGATCGAGCTGTCGTATTTTTGACAATTCTCTATGACAGTCCATGAGAAAACATTTCTTGTTTTTCGTAAAAATTTGTCAGAAATACAGGGTGTTTCATGTAACTATGTAAGGCTTCGGAGTATGAATTCTAGACACCAACATGAAAAAAATCCCAATAAACATTGGTGCTAGAACGCTTCATAACAGAGATACTGAGGATTTATCTTAAATGAAGCGTAATACTGAAATAGCAGAAAATAGTTGGCTGATGGCATTTAATTCATTTAAAATTTAAATGAGATTTAATTAATTAAAAATTCCACTCATTTCAATCCGATAATTATTTAATTATTACACCTGTTATTTAATATTTTGATAATATTTCTAATACAAAAAAGTATTGCCAAGCCTTCTGTATTTAATGAAAATGTAATATTTTAATAATTTACAGTAGTATTTTTAAATAATACTGATTTATTTATTGAATGTAATGTCTTTCATTTTGAACACTTGCTCTGGGATTCTTTTTATAAATAATTATTTATGACCCAATATAATAATAAATAAAACTAACCTGTTTCCTGTTTTTTTTTTTTTAATAAAATCCTGGGTATCTCTGT
>OY720450.1:26310945-26413445 GCA_963082715.1 Harpalus rubripes
AATGTTTCAACACTTCTGCCCAGTTGCACCGCTGACCCTTAAATTTTAAGCCAGTCTTTTTGGATTGTTCTAAAATGATTTTTGATTTTTAAATGATTTCTCTTCTTTTCTTGTATTGACTGAGATTGAAATTTATATTGAGTATTCCAAAGGACTATGGGCGGTATTTTGGAAAGAATATTTTTGTGAATATTAGGTATGCTGAGGTTAATAAAGTTGAGAATTTGAAGGATATGGTTTTGGTAAACTGAATGGTTTTGTATAGATTTTGTTGAGTACCGAAGATCAAAGATATGGGTGAAACATAGGTGATTCGGTTGGTTTGCTATTTTGGCAATATATGTCAGATTTCGAACGTCGCTCGCAAAGTTTACTGTATTTTCTTGTTTGTTTATTAATAGAAATCTAATAAATTTCAATCTACAGTAGATTTCAAAGGTACAAAATCAGAGCCCAGATGACTTTTATACCAAAAGATAGTACATTTTGAACAAACGGTGTAAACTTGGCTAAGCGGTAAAAAAAATGTATATAGTTTTTATTTCATTAATATTTATTCCGTTTCCAAATTTGCACCCTTTATCAAATCCATAAAAAATTTGTCTCAAATATACCTCAATCATTCTCCTGTGTATTCGTCTAAACAAGATTTGGGATATCTTTCCTCGTTTTGAATTATGTATTTTTTCAACCACCCCTGTCAAAGTAACAGTTGATATTCTTCTTAGTCAATACAGATCTTTGATTTCCAATGATAACTCTGTTTTTAAAAATTCATAATGTCAAAATGGGGAAAGTAAAATTAATAAAAGTTGCAGCTACCAAATTTTGAATATATACATAAATTAAGCCATATTTTTAAACCAAGGCGTGAGGTGTTTTTAATCCGATATTTAACCACTTTTATACCGGAAATGTACAAACCAACTCTCTAAAATACATTTTTGCAAGAATAAATACTATTTGCAACAAAAATCTTGAGATTGAATAATTTTTAATCTCACATTTTTAGCCGAAACTAATTAAGAGTACATGCATGTTTGAGGGCTCAAAACTCCTGAACTGTTTGAAATATCTTCAAATTAATACAGACATGGTGATGTATGAGGTTGAAATATGAATGAGCTCCTATATTATTGTTGCAATCAACACATGTTTTGTATAAATGCTGTGATGTGATTATATTGTTATAAAGCATTGTTGTAATCAAGACATTTTACATGATAAATATGTAAAGTACATTGTATTGTAATTTACCTCGGACACGGTTAAAATATCTCATTTTCAACTTCAAAAATGTATTTCAGATACAATATTTATCTCCTACACTAATTTTTATTAACGACGATAGTGTGGTGCAGAAAATATTTAAGCATTACTTTCACCGCAAATTTCAAATTTCTTTGTCGACCACCGGCTTTTTATCTTCGGTAATTTAAATTTTCTAAATTATTGTTCAATATCTCTAAAATATGTAGATACCTAATAATTATACGATATTATTTAAAATTTACAATTTTTTATGGACAGTATAAAAACTAATTGACTAATGTCACATTGATGTAATTAGAAATATTTGTTTTTTACTTAGTTACTTATGGAAAATTTGGCAACAATTTCTCCTCTAGTTTTATTTAAAATTTATTACTTTTTTATTGGCAGCATGAAAATTAATGAACTAACATCACATTGATGTAGTTAGGAATATTTGTTTTTTAATTGGTTACTCATGGTATCTTTGGCAACACTTGTGAACGGACTTCACATTAGTCTAGTTTGGAATATTTGTTTTTTACCTAGTTACTTATGGCATATTTGGAAACACTTTCCAAGTTCATATGAACCGTCAAAATTTATAGTTTTTAATTATGTTATAGGCCTTTTTTACTTGTGAGAAATAATTTCCAACTCTCATCATTTAAGATAAGGAATATTTGTTTTTGAATTAGTTATATTTAAAATTTACTGTATTTTTAAAGGCAGTACGGAATTAATGGGCTAACTTCACACTAATGCAGTAAGGAATACTCGTTTTTTACATAGTTACTTATGGCAAATTTGGCAACAATATCTCCTGTAGTTTTATTTAAAATTTACAATTTTTTATTGACAGTATAAAAATTAATTGACTAATGTCACTTTGATGGAATTAGGTCCTGAGTTACGAATGCTGTACCCACTTTGTTATTTATTTTTGATGAGTCTGGATATATAAATTGGTTGTCCTTATGGTCTTTTTGGATTGTTCTAAAGTGATTTTTCTTTTCTTGTATTGACTAAGATCTATATTTATGTTGGGTATTCCAAAGGACTATGGGCGGTATTTTGGAAAGAATATTTTTGTAAATATTAGTTATGCTGTGGTTAATAGAGTTGAGAAATTGAAGGATATGGTTTTGGTAAACTGAATGGTTTTGTATAGATATTGTTGAGTACAGAGAATCAAAGATATGGTTGAAACAAGTGATTCCGTTGGCTTGCTATTTTGGCAATATATGTCAGATCCTCCGTCAGATTTCGAATGTCGCTCGCAAAGTTCACTGTATTTTCTTGTTTGTTTATTCATAGAAATCTAATAAATTTCAATCTACAGTAGATTTCAAAGGTACAAAATCAGAGCCCAGATGATTTTTATACCAAAAGATAGTACTTTTTAAACAAACGGTGTAAATTTGGCTAAGCGGTAAAAAAATTGTATATAATTTTTATTTCATTAATATTTATTCCGTTTCCAAATTTGCACCCTTTATCTAATCCATTAAAAATTTGTCTCAAATATACCTCAATCATTCCCCGGTTTATTCGTCTAAACAAGATTTGGGATATCTTTCCTCGTTTTTGAATTATGAATTTTTTTAACCATCCCTGTCAAAGTAACAGTTGATATTTTTCTTAGTCAATACAGATCTTTGATTTCCAATGATAACTCTCTTTTTAAAAATTCATAATGTCAAAATGGGGAAAAGAAAATTAAAAAATCTGATGTGGCCAGCACATAACCTCTCGCCAGATATTTTACCTGGTTGTACGCATAAAACGAAAAATATTTTTAAATACAAACATATATTCATGACGCACTACAAAATAATTCTCACATATATTTACAAAATCTGTGGGATATTTTAATATAAATTATGTACAATTCATACATTTTCTTTATATTCAATATTCTGAAATTTTCTCTTTCTACTTTCCTTTTCTTTTTCTTTATATTCGTCATTTTTTCGAAAATTCCTTTTGTGTTCTTTTTTACGTATATTCTTTTCATAATCTTCATAATGATGTACAAATATTTTTGACAATGGCATACAAATCTTTTTGACAGTGATATTTATGTGTCAATTACAAACATTTGAATTTCTTGTCTTGAAGTAGTTTGATTTGAGATTTTTTTACATCAAATTATTTTATATGCATTTTTTTATCTCTAAATCTATAGAAGATATAATAATGAATTTATATTTATCGAATAAAGAATTTAACGTTCTTTAATAAAAGTATTTACATAAATTTTCGATAAATAATATTTAAATGATTTTTTTCTTGTAACTACTACTTCCGGTTGTCCAATTGTTACCAAAACTTAATCGACTCTTCCCATTATTGTTAGAATGAGGAATCCGTAGTTAAAAATGTCTTAAGTCTTATAGTGTTTGCGAAATCGTGGATCCAACATCCACACACACACATCCACACACACATACGGACATCATCGTAAAAATGTTATAATCGGATTCTAGGGACCTTAAAACGTGCTTATTCACTAAAATCTGGATATGCGATTTTTAGCATGAATCCAATACCTCTCTTAGCGAGGGGTAAAAATAAAGTTTAAGCTACCAAATTTTGAATATATACATAATTCAACCCATATTTTTAAACCGAGGCGTGAGGTGTTTTTAATCAGATATTTAACCACTTTTATACCGGAAATGTACAAAACAACCCTCTAAAATACATTTTTGCAAGAATAAACAGTATTTGCAACAGAAATCTTGAGATTGAATCATTTTTAATCTTACATTTTTAGCCGACACTAATCAAGAGTATATGCATTTTTGGGGGCTCTTAACTGTTTCAAATATCTTCAAATTAACACAGAAATGGTGATGTATGAGTTGAAATATGAATGAACTCCTTAATTATTGCTGTAGTTAACACATGTTTTGTATAAATGCTGTGTTATTATTATATTGTTAGAAAACATTGTTGTAATCAATACATTTAACATGATAAATATGTAAAATACATTATTTTTAAACTACAACTTTTTAAAGGAAACATTTTAATTGTTGTTAACCTCATGAATTATTTAAATATTATATTGCTATTCAGTAAGATAATCAATAATCACTTACCTTTGTTATATAGGTAATCTTTGCACGTAAGTCTAATACATTGTCCCGCGTTTTTCGTTTTTAGGCATATGTTACCTGGCACCTGGTTGATTTAAAATATTTTATTGAACTTAGTCATGGTTAAATTTACAGCTGTATTAACTTAAAAACTAAAATCTGCATACATTGTTTACTATATTTTAATAACATTTATTATTTACAGCAGATAATATAATAATAAAGAAATAGTCATAAAATGTGTGATTTATAGTAAATTATCTCGGACACGGTTAAAATATGTCATTTCTGATTTCAAAAATATGTTCCAGATACAGTATTTATCTCTTATACTAATTTTTATTAACATATTTAAACATTACTGTCACCGCAAATTTGAAATTTTTTGTCGGCTACCGGCGTGTCGTCTTCGGTCATTTTTTTCACATTCTGCGGAGTCGAAAATATACACTTGCATGCGAACTTCACGTTAGTCTAGTTAGAAATATTTGTTTTTTACCTAGTTACTTATGACACATTTGGTAACACTGTCCAAGTACATATGAACCGTCAAATTTTATAATTTTTAATTAAAATGGTTTAGGCCTTTTTTACCTGTGCGGATATAATTGCCCATTCTCAAAATGTATAATTATGAATTAAACTTCTTTCAAATTGTCTCCATTTCATAAATATTTCCATTTAAAGGTTCAAAATGACATGACAAACATGGCGTTCTTCGTCTTAAATTTTCAAGGAAAACTGTAATCGTTACTGTGAAAAATATTGTTTTTGTCCCAATTTTCAATCTTTAATAATTTTTTACTCGAAAACTATACATCCTACTGAAATTCGTCCCATTAGAAGGGCCCTGAAGCCAATCATTTCCTACAACTTGGTACAAATTTCATGAAAATCGGTCGCACCGTTTAAGCTGTAGCCTTGTCTAAAGTTGGGCGATCGTCGTGATGAATTCAAATATATATATATATATATATATATATATATATATATATATATATATATATATATATATATATATATATATATATATATATATATATATATATATAGATATATAGAACTATAGATAGTGAATCTGATCGTTTAGTATTAGGATTGACAGGCAAGTAATTTGACAATTCTGGTGAATAATCGTATGTTGAACTAGTTAAAAAGAAAGTAGAGAAATGTTCGGCAAAAGCGTCAAAAATTTCTTTAGGGGAGCTATATAATGTATCATCTTTAAGTAAGGCAGGAATTCGAGTGACATCCTTTTTATTATTTACATATTTCCATAGCTCAGACGGATTAGTTTTAATATTGGCTTCTACACTAGACAAGTAAGTTTTGTAGGCGAGATGAATTTGTTGTTTACTTATGGTTCTTAGGACCGGTTTTATAAAGAAATTAAATCTTCTCTTAAAATTTACTTCCATACTAAATTTAATGAAAAGAAAATATGCAACACGATTTTTTGACAGCAATGGTTTAAATGTCATAAGAACATAGAAACTGATTCGAATTTGTTCATTTCATTAAATTTACTTGACAACTAAATTTTAAGTGAAGATTAAATTTCTTTATAAAACTGGCCCTTAATCTTTTAAATTGTGTTAAGTAATAATCACTTTTAGTTTTTTTCCATTTTTGCCTGTAATATTCTTTAGATTTTAAATTATATCTAATTTCAGGTGTGAATCACACCGGGAAATTGGAATTTACACATCTTGTAGTTGGAACAGAGTTATCTATTATATTATAAATTATATCGTAAAATTTAGCTAGTGCATTGTTGACATCACTAAAATTATCGAGACACGACCAATCATACGTGAAAAGGTCATTGTACAATTGTCGAAAATCAGCCTTACGAAAATTATAGCGTACATTACTATTTGAAAGAAACTTAGGTATATTTTTATATTGTGAATATTAAAATCAAAAAATAATGACGGATGATAATTATCTTCCCGTACTAGAGAGGAATACGCTTTATTAACAACAATAGGTTCATCAAGATTGGACAGTGCTAAATCTAAAATTTTTCCCAGAATATTGGAGACATCATTATAATTTCTAAGTCCCAGAAAGTTGCAACAATTAGCGAGACAAGAAGTTTTTTGAGAATTTATCTGTTTATCAGCAAAATTAGAGACGTTAAAGTCACCCACAAATAAAATATTTTCACCAGAGAGAGATTCTTCAAGGGATTCAAAAAATGTCACGAAATGAGTAGTATTTATATCGGGTGGAATGTAAATAGCACAGAGAATAAATTTATAATGACCTATGTAACACCTACATGCAATAAAGTCAATAAGTTCGCATGTATTTATGAGGAATTCTGTGTTAAGAACTTCAAACTGTATAAAATTGGACAACGCAACAAGAATACCACCACCTTTAGATTTGTAAACATCATTAATGTTACGGTCACATCCTATATCCTACTTACGAATTTATTAATTTTTTGAAACAGTAGTCTACTTCACGGCATTATTAGTATGGAGCTCCACAAGAAAAAATCTATTTTTGTACAATTTAACATCAGTTGCTATATAAAATAAATTACAAAACATAAATGCAATATACCAATGTAAAACAATATTGTAAAAAAGTTTCCTTATATTTGTTCAAGACAAAATTGAAATTGTAACTTCTATTTGAAAACGTGTGATATTTTGTGAATTTATTCTTTAAAACACGGGCTTGAAAAAGACACTTTTAAATTTGTGAAAGTTTAGAAATTTTATTATAATAGTAATAGAAAAAAGTTTCAATACTTTTGTTCGATACTGTATATCAACTACGGTCTAGTGACATATTTTATATTCCTGCGAATTTAAACAGCTGGTGACTCCCTTGAGCTATGTGCTTTGTGAAAATTTTTCGCAAGTCTTGTGCAAGAGGATGTGTGCACTTCAACTTCAAAGCCGCTGTGTAATATCAAAGTTCTATCCTGTAAGAAGTGCAGCACCCCTACTACCACAACAGAAGCGTATTGATACTGTGGACAGTACGGAGCAAATATTCGCCCTTCTGTATTGTGACAATTGTACTGTTCAGTGATTTGGTTAGAAGGCTCTTTACTCTCCCTACATAGAATAAACGGGGAAAGTGTAACCAAAAAATCTGGTGTGGCCAATACAATACCTCCCGCCATGTACCACCCGAGTCACAAAAAAGATTAAGATAAATCTCATTTTTAGATTAGCGAAATTTACTCTAATTCTGGAAAACTTACGCGATAGTCGACTGTAGAATGGATGAGGGGTTCCAGAAGAAAGAAATAATTAGACTAGAAGTCTTTCGTGAAATTATTTATTTCGGCTAAACATTAGCCTTTCTCAGGGCACTATAATGAAACATACAATAACGCATACAAATGAGGTAAAGAAACAAGAATATAAAATTTTTAGTAAGGATCCTTTCATATTCATACTTAAAGCAACAGTGTAGTAACACGTGTCTTATTTCTGTATAAATTTTATTTTATATTCTTTGACTACAATTTTTTATCAGTTTATATTTACTTTTTTAACAATTGACGATTCAAAGTATTTTACATGTAATTATTTCTAATTTTATATTGCACCTTATGGGTGGTTGCCACAAACCTGTAATTAGACAGTTTCTGTAAGTATTTGTTCATGATTTGTATTCTAAAAATTTTATATTCTTGTTTCTTTACCTCATTTGTATACATTATTGTATGTTTTATTACAGTGCCCTCAAGAAGGCTAATGTGTGGCCGAAATATTGGCTAGAAATAAATAATTTCACCAAAGACTGCTAGTTCGATTATTTCTTCCTTTTGGAACCCCTCTAATTTTGGCAGTTTATTTCTTAAAATCTAATCCTTTTTTTGATAATAAAATGAAGATTAAATTTTAAATACCGGGATAAAATAGAATTCACTAATCCAAAAATGAGAATCAGCTTAAACTTTTTTGCGAATCGTTAATTTTTATAAATTTAGATTTCTTATGTATTTAGATACATACCAACATATTTACATATGCTGGAAACTGTAATGATTTCCTTTCCTATTGTTCTAGTTACTTTTTTCTATTTAAAACGTCACTATTATTAATTTAAAATGATTTGTTCTCTGACAGAGACATTTATCTGTCAGGTACATATATTTGAATAACTGCGCAACCCCAAGGAGTTTATTTTGTTTAAAGCGAAGGCTCTGGGATATAAATTACAGATAAAGTGTCATTTCCGGTTATCCGATTTACACCAACATCTAATGGACTCTTTCCATTACAGATAAAATTCGAAATACAAGGTTTAAAATTTTTCTGAATAGTAGTATTTAAGTTAGAGTGGAGGATCCACACATACACACACACACACACATATATATATATATATATATATATATATATATATATATATATATATATATACGCATACACACAGGCATCGTCGTAAAAATGTTAAAATTGGATTGTAGGGACCTTGAAACGTGCTCATTTAGCAAAATCTCGATATGTGATTTTTAGCATGATCTCTATACCTCCCGTATCTAGGGTAGCGGGAGGTAAAAAGGTAAAAGATCTTTACAGTTTGGTTCACGAAAGATGAGTATTTAACGTCTGATATAATATTACTTGTAGACTACTCCATTGAATTTCATTCCCATAAGTGTGGAATATAAATATTCATTTTTAGTGCACGATCTCTATACCTACCTTACCAAGGATAGCGGGAGGTAAAAGGGTAAAAGAACTTTATAGTTTGGTTCACGAAATTTGAGTATTTAAGGTCTGATAATTTTACTTGTAGACTACTCCATTGAATTTCATGCCCATAATAGATGTGGAACATAAATATTCATTTTTAGTGTGTCAGGAAGTAATGTCACCATTTACGCATTACTGTCACACAATAAAAATACGTCTACGTCAAATTTTCTTTGTCTAATAAAATATGTTGCTAAGCTACTAATATATAAAGTGCTCTGAATTCTTTATTATTTACAATAATGCAAAAAGTAACAGCTAATCTTTGTCTATGTGATAACAGGGCCTTTTAAATTTAACAGTTATCTTTTTCTATCTGTGCTCAGCTGGGCTACCAAACGAAACGTTAAAAATATTACAGTCACTAAACTACCTGTATTCTCGGTGAAAATTTGTATCGTTTAACATTTTAGCTGCAATAACAGCTTTTGTAAGTTCTTTTGAGAATTTTTTTAAAGTTGCCAAAGACTTCCCTTACATTTTACAATAACTATTGAGAAAACAGTTGCTATGGATCTCCTTTAACAAGCATGTAGCCATTGATTCCCGCCTTTTGTTAGATTTCTGTGTGCAGATCCCATTGCGCATATTTTCTATCTCTTTTAATTGAAAAGGTCTATAATTCATTATTATTTTTCTCTTGAAATGTTGTAACTAAACGAAATTACAAGAAACCTTCTATGTGATTCATTGCAAAATTGTGTGTTTCGCACGACGACGACGTGTTACCGAACTCACATCATTTGTTCGTCGAGTGCGAAAAACGCAATTATTTTGCAACTAAACTATTACAGCTATTAACACACAATTCTTTGTATTTCGGGTTTAACATGTTCAAAACTACTTCCATTTCATGCTGTCCTTTAGCAATGAATAAAGAGGATCCCGAACTAAATTATGTATAGTTACTGAAAGCAATTTTTAAAGAAAATTTACATTCAAACGATCTAACTATAATCAAATTTCTATTTTCTTTTGCAAGGAATTAAAAACTACTAAATGTGCCACGATAAAATTTTGAAATTCTTTATTCTTGTAAAAATAACGTTTTCCACCAACCGGTCATGGCAAAAATAGTAAATACACTTCAGGAGAGAACGATATTTGTCTTTCGGTGCATTTCAGCCCTTGAGTTTCATCCTTTGGATATTGTGCATTTCTCTTCATTGTTGTAAAATATACTATTTATTAAATTAAATTTAAAAGTTAAAGCGTTCCGGGACGTTCTCGTTGAAACGTAATATTTTTTGTAATAAATATTGTTATAATATTTAATTTTTATAAACATGAAATTAGGTAGAAAAATAACACACACACAGTTTAGTTTTTAAAAGCAATTTAAATAATGATGGCACATGAGGTCAACTACCCTACTCTCCTGTACATTCGAAAGGCTAAAAGATATTTATTCTCTCACTATCACATTATTGGAATGTCACTTCTTAAAAAAAATAAACTAAAGCAAAACAAGTCACACCTTTGTTATTTTTATTTTTAAACCAACGATTTGGAAATATTTTACTCTGTGCACGTATGGAATACGAATAAAAGCACACAGTGTGACTGTGTGACAGTATTCTTTTATGTTTTGTTACACGATTTCATTGAACACATTAATGGAGTCGGCTGCTGTCGTAGAAACATCTGAGTGAATAGTCTCGGATCCAGGAAGTGCATTTGCGGCTTGTTCAAACAGGATCCTGCGGACACTCCTTGCAAACGTTAATTAAAACTATGATTGAGAATAAGAATTAAATAAAAAAAGAATAAAAAAAAATGTTTTTAATAATGTACAAGCTTTTAGATATGAATGAAAAAATGAAATACCTTATTCGATGAATAACATTTCCAAATATCTGCAATAATAATACAAATATACAGCGTCATCGAAAAAGTCCCAGCCAATGACTAATTTTCAATTGTAATTCTAACCGACAGAAATAAGTGACATTTAACCATGTTTTTGAATAGGATTTTGTAATTTTTAATATACAAATGGTACATGTTTACAGATAAAAATATTTAGTAGTTGCTCTTATGAGCCATTTACTATTTTCTTACGTGAAACAAAGTATAGCATGCTATTTTATTTCATAGTCGGTTAAAAATACTACAAGAGTAAATTCAATTTTGAAGAAAAATTTAGATATTTTGTTCAGAACGGTATATTCTATTCAGATACAAAATATTATAAATGATCACAAATTTTTAATATTTTTATATACATTTATTTATATAGGGTTTACTAAACATTTTCAATTATAAAAAGGCTTAAATTGCAAAATACATTCGTAGTTTCATCGTTTATCAATGATTTGTTGTTCATAACAGTTTTACAATTATTCTTATTAATTCAATGGAAGAGGCTGTCGGTACTCGGTGAAACATACTAAATAATATAAAACACAACTCTTGGTTAAGTTTTATAAGAAACTTAACCGAGAGTTGTGTTTTTTAGTAATTATTCTTATACCTAGACGAAGAAAAAGTATATTGAGATTATTTTAGCTTCCTGCGTAATTTATTTAAAATAGTACCAAAATCTAAATACGTAATAATAGAAAATATTTAAAATCCATTATATTTTTTAGATCATTAAAAACATATATTTCAGCACCCTAGAAAAATTTTGAAAGCTGTGACATAGTGGGTACCAATAGAAGAACGGAAAACAGGAGAGAGTATGCGTTTTAATTCATAGGATCAGCAGCAAAAATTAACCGATTGAGGTTAGGTTAGGTTAATTTACATGAATTAGGATGAAATTCATGTAGCTAAATTTAGAATTATTTATCGTATGATAACTAGTTTTATATTCAATGAACTGCAATGAGTATTAATGTTTAACCAACTGGCAATAATCGTACAGAGAGCAAACATTGTGTTTGTATTTTCTAAATTAATTATTAAATTCTGAGCGAGAATTATTGTAATTTTGAAAGCGTATATAGTCACGAAATTAATGTGTGATATTGATATGAATATTCCATACATCGTTATGTGCATACTTCAACTGTGATTTTCTGATTACAACATTCCGTTCCTACAAAGAATTTAATTATATCTTAAAGTTAACTTTCTTCATGATAACTGAATATTTGTCCACTCTCAATTTTCGTAACCTCATAATAAAGGATAAAAATAGTCAGCTGAAAGCAACATACTTGTTAGAATAATGTTATTTATAATAAGCCTTTGTCATCTTCCAAAATGATGTATGAAGAAAAAATACAAATCGTAACATTGTATAAGTGCAATTTGAGTCTATTTCAAGGTTCAGGTTTATTTTCTGCTAGTTTTAATAAGCAGTAACTATTAGAAAAATCTGTAATAATTATAGAACTACAAGATGCATCAATGAACAAATGTAAAAGAAAATCAGAACAGGTAAGGTAATTAATAATAAGAAACATTAAATTATACAACTTATTAAAAATAGACCAGTTAGATAGCTCAGTTTTTCTTAGTGACGCTGAATAAAATCAGTTATTTGCGAAGCTAAGTTGTGTTACGCGAAATATAGTTGGTTGAATTGTACTATAGTCTTAACATACAATTCGAGCTTTGAAAATCATCTGAATATACAGTTTGCAGACTCGATGTGTTACCTAAAACCTAGGCAACACATCTCGTCCTCTCAACTGTATATTCGATTCTTTTCGAACCTCTTGTTGTATAAAAATTGACAATACACTTTCGATATAAAAAAAATTTAAATTGACACATGACAGTTTGATGATTTTGACAACTCCATAATAGTTGCTGACCTGGGTCGCTTTTTAAAAGTAGCAGCAAATAAATTGGAAAGTTGCCTTAGACTCTTATTGCACTTATACAATGTTATGATTTGTAGATACATTTTCTTTATACATTATTTTGGAAGATGACAGTTTGATGACTTTATCAATTCCCTATATTCAGTTTAAAAAACGCGGCAATACACTGTTGTCAATCATTTTAAATGTAACTATAGTGATGACATACGCTTACGTCCACTTCTCTGTATATATATATATATATGTAACACTCCGTATATATATATATATATATATATATATATATATATATATATATATATATATATATATATATATATATACACGGAGTGTTACATATATACGATAATTTAAAAAATATATATCCACACCATGTGCAAAAATTTCAAGGTTTTCAGAACATAGCAGACTTCAAATTTTGCGAATGGCTAGTATTGTTCACTGATGAGGCTAAGTTTACTAAAGAAGGTGCCTTTAATGCAGAATACACATCACGGCAGACGAAAATTTTCATACTGTAAAAATTTTCATTAAATAATATTTGGGCGGTAACAATAATTGGACGACTAGTTGGTACTTATATACCTCATTTAACAGGACAAGAGTTTGTACTTACATCTTTAAATAACGTATTTATGATTTCTCGACGATAAACGACAACTTGTCTCATAACCTCATAACTATGCTCGTCCTCTATTCACAGATATTTCGAAGTTTGTTTTAATACACAATTTTATAGTTTTGTTATGCAAAATTTAAATTTCTTTATTTTAAAAATTTACTATTACGAATTTATTAATAAAAAATTTGTTTTCCGTTGACCGTTTATTAATATCTGTGTCTACAAGAAAGCAAACACGAGCCGACAGTGCAGTGTGAATCGAACTTAAATTCAGACAGCAAACGGCAGCAGCAATCTGACCATTAACGGGAAACCAAATTTGAAACATATATTTAAAGAATTTTAACTCAAAAACTAGAAGATTTAGAAAAAAAATATTAAAAAATATTGTTGCTCACGACGAGTTCCAAATATATATATATATATATATATATATATATATATATATATATATATATATATATATATATATATATATATACAGGTGTAACGGAACATACTATACCTATGACCTTGACCTCGTCTAATAGAAGGTTGTACTTACCCCACGTTGTGTTTATATTTAATAAGTAACCCTTTTACCTGGTTCGTAATATAGAGTAGCTTTTAAAAGTAGAGGAATCGGGATAGGTATGACTGCGACTGTGTCGCCATACTGTCTATCCCGACAAGTACCTGTGTCGTACCCGTCGGGGTGTAATTTGTAAAGTGATACCCAAGTGAACGTGGACTTGCCAGCGTTCGGTGCTGATACGGCACACATCTTGAACTTGGGTGGTTGCAAAGCAACGAGACCCACAAAATTACGTTTATATGGCAACCAATACTAGGTTATATAAATATCAATTCATTATATTATTGTGACAACAATAAATCATAACATATTAGGGTGTTTACCGTGATCTGTGCCAAATATAAAACAAATACTGTTGGAATTTTATATACAGAGAATTTATTTTAAAATGCAACATATGGTTTATCACTTCCATGGTTACACACTACTGTCAAAAATTGACAGCAATGTAATATTTGTCCATTTTAAAATGCAACATTATAAATAGTATTGCAGCATAGGGGATATCTCTAGAACACGTCGCAAATGATGTCAATTCTTTCTACGAGCGACTAGGATATTGCCTCAGTGTGAATGGAGGTATTTTTGAACATTTATTACATTAAAATTATAAATTTTTGTAAGCCAAAGTTTGTTAAGATGTGCTACATTAAAGTTTTGATGTTTTGTTGATAGTATGTAGGCGAATTTATTGGAAATTAGTGTTGATGATACATAACTAAAAATTTTCGTATGTTGCATTTTAAAATGGACAAATATTACATTGCTGTCATTTTTTGACAGTAGTATGTAACCATGGAAGTGATTGACCATATGTTGCACGTTAAAATAAATGCACTGTAGATATATGTACCCTCGGCGATAGCCGGTGACTCTGTACAGAAAGATAAATAGTTTATAACTTGTCTAAGGTAAGTTCGTCGTATGTAAAGAAAAAAGGGAGCCAAATCAGGTGAATAGGGGGGGGACAGTAGTGGAGGTTCCCAAACGTGCCTGGCATAGCCATAGCAGCTGAATTGGGGGAATTAGTGGAGGTACCCAAACGTGCCTGGCATAGCCATAGCAGCTGAATGGGGGAAATTAGTGGAGGTTCCCAAACGTGCCTGGCATAGTCATAGCAGCTGAATTGGAGGAATTAGTGGAGGTTCCCAAACGTGCCTGGCATAGCCATAGCAGCTGAATGGGGGAAATTAGTGGAGGTTCCCAAACGTGCCTGGCATAGCCATAGCAGCTGAATGGGAGGAAAAGCGTGGAGGTTCCCAAACGTGCCTGGCATAGCCATAGCAGCTGAATGGGCGGAAAAGCGTGGAGGTTCCCAAACGTGCCTAGCATAGCCATAGCAGCTGAATGGGAGAAAAAGCGTGGAGGTTCCCAAACGTGCCTGGCATAGCTATAGCAGCTGAATGGGAGGAAAAGTAGTGGAGGTTCCCAAACGTGCCTGGCATAGCCATAGCAGCTGAATAGGAGGAAAAGTGTGGAGGTTCCCAAACGTGCCTGGCACAGCCATAGCAGCTGAATGGGAGGAAAAGTGTGGAGGTTCCCAAACGTGCCTGGCATAGCCATAGCAGCTGAATGGAAGGAAAAATGTGGAGGTTCCCAAACGTGCCTGGCATAGCCATAGCAGCTGAATGGGAGGAAAAGTGTGGAGGTTCCCAAACGTGCCTGGCATAACCATAGCAGCTGAATGGGAGGAAAAGTAGTGGAGGTTTCCAAACGTGCCTGGCATAGCCATAGCAGCTGAATGGGAGGAAAAATGTTGAGGTTCCCAAACGTGCCTGGCATAGCCATAGCAGCTGAATGGGAGGAAAAATGTGGAGGTTCCCAAACGTGCCTGGCATAGCCATAGCAGCTGAATGGGAGGAAAAATGTGGAGGTATTGGAGAGCGGAGTCGAAGGTAGACCTGGAGAACTTACCTCGGACAAGCCAAGTGTAAAAGTTCAGAGCCTTGGGTTACCCAACATGTCAACCATGCCAGAGGTCCAAGGTCTGAGAGTCTTGCCGAAACAAGACTGCCGAAAACGGTGTTCATCCCCAGTATTTAAACCAAAATATCCCTCTTGTCCCTTCTGGATCTATGGTGTTTTCGGGGGTATCTCCCGCCACCGTTGTGGGTGGGTGGTTGGGTGGACCGTCGAAAGTTCTAGAACATTAGAAATTTTCCTTTGTTACTTAGCACATGTGACCTGCAGATCTTCGACTTAAGCTGGTGACGTCATCTCATGGCCTGCATTGTTTCGTTTTCACTGCTGGTCCTTTGTCTTATTACCTACTAGTGAGATGGACACGGATACATATGTGCAACAGATGTGTGGCGGATCAAGTAAACTTCTAAATATTATATTTTATTAAGTTATCCGCCACGTTAGTTCCCACCATTGTTGATCAGCTGTTCCGAGGTTACTTCGGAACAGCTGACAACAAAAACATCATTAGTTTTGTATTTCAAGCAAATGTAACGTCAAAAATTATGTTAACAAAATAAAACATAAATTTATACATTGCATTTTACAATTTAATTTCCAAGCGTTTGTTTTGCAAGTTGTAACGGTTGGATTATCTTCGTATTAGGATGAGCCAATCGTTACAGATGTTTATGCAATGGCCATCGCAACTAAATAACAACTACACATTCTCTCGATATTAAAAATAATAAATATGAGTAGACCGTGCTATCACAACCTCCCCCAGATATTTAATTGTATTTGTGAATGTGCACCTAAACGAATACATTAAATATCTCACGCACGGTCATCGATACCTACTACCACAGTCTATACAACTGACTCAATACTCACTTCTATTAGCCTGGTCATCAATACTTACTACTTGCAGTCCCTGCAACGTGCTCAATACTTCTTTCCACTCGGTTATTTAGGCCTGCTAGGTACTTTTTACTGGGCTTCGGAGGGTCAGAGGTATGGGTTTGCATGGTTTATTGAAAAGAGTCTCTATTGTATTAAACATATTTATTTTATTACTTAACTACAACATAATCTTAATTATCTTAACTACTTATTTATATTATTCAAATACATTTTTTTCCTACCTACTTTATTAGAACTAAATTATCTTACACATATTTATTTAAACTAATTTATTTATTTCTTAATATTTTTCTTCCATCTTTTCAACTAAAATAAGTCTTTGTATGACTGTTTCTGGCGCCACAGATCTCTCTCCTTAGCGTAGGTACGTCGCGCACTTTTACCACGGCGTTTACCTGGCTGTAAATGAGGCTCTGACGATGCTGGTGTGGTTTTTATAGGGGCGAGTGATACTGGGGTTGATGATGGCTTATTAGGCGTAGATTTAGCCAAAGTTGGTCGTGGGGGGGGGGGGGCGTTGTTTTTGGGGGTGGCGGTTTCCTGACGGTTGCTTGTTTCTGTAGTGGTGACGGTTTTAAGGCTGGGGATGGTGTCGGCAATGAGGGTCGCGTCTTTGACAATTTACCAGTTGACTTCTGCCGGTTTGAATAATTACCCTGGGCTGGCCGGATCCGCTTCGAGTTTGGCATTCGTGTGGACACCTCTGATTGTGTGGCCGATTTTATTAAAATGTTGGAAAGGATGTTAATCCCATCCTTCTTCTTCGAGATTCGCCAATCAATTGAGCGGCCGGGTGTTGGTGGTCGTTCACCCATGTTGCCTGTATTGGTGACAAAACTACAACTAATTTGAAGTTTTACAAGTGACCCATCTATAACAGTTTTTTTAAATGTCCCTTCCCTTCGTGCCTTACCCTTTGTACACCGCACCAGTGTATCTCAAACAAATGGCTTTAAGTTTGCAGTGTTGAAAATTCCTCGTAATTTTCTCGTATCTTTATTAACAATTTTGTACGCGTTTGGATAAACTATTTCACTAATACGGTATGGGCCTTCAAATAACAGATCAAATTTTGCTATCCTTTTCTCACTGACCTTTGAGATCGGATTTGTTTTTAATAGAACCTGGTCCCCAATTTGGAAAGGTGTTGTAAATTTTGAATTTTGTTTCGCCTTTCTCTTGTCAGTGGTATGTTTTAGCTGGTTCTGTACCTTTTGGGTATCACTGGTAGTGTCAGCGGGAGCCGGTAAAAACTTCCGCACAATACTGTCCAATATTCTTGCGGGTAGTTTTTTATGAATGATTTCATACGGTGTACAGCCTGTACTTGAATGTGGGAGTGCGTTAAAACAATCTTCTACATCCTGCACTGTAAATGCCCATTTTGTGTGTTGTTGGTGGCAATATGTACAAAAGATTCTCCCCAACTCCCGCATAACCCTTTCAGATGGATTTGATGCCGGATGCCGAATCGATGAATGAACATATTTAATTTGAAATTCTTTCAGTTGTTTGCGCCACACTGCCGCGGTGAACTGGGTACCATGATCACTCAGAATGCTCTTAGGTTTTATTATATTACAGAAATCATTGGTTATTTTGCGTACGCAAGCCAGGGCTGTTGCTTTTTTCAGTGGGTAGAGTTTGACGTATTTTGAAAAAACGTCTAGCACTACAAATAGGTAAGTACCGCCACCTCGACTAACTGGTAATGGTCCAAACAGATCCACCGCCACCAACTCACCCACCTCTTGTGCAATTACCGGTTGTAGTGGTCCTTCGTAATGTCGATTTGGCCATTTTGTTTTTTGACAAAGTACGCACTTACCCACTGTTCGTCGAATCACGCGGTCCATATTTGGAAAATGATAATACTTTTTCATAACTTCGTACACTTTTCCTGCCCCAAAGTGTCCGAGTTCCAGGTGGTAATGAGATATTAGCTGGTTGACTAGCACTGGTGGGATCTCCAGTGTCGTCCGGTTTTTGAAAAGATTCATGTGTAGCAGCGTGTCCCCATGAAGCTGAAAGTTTTTCGTAAGGCGTTGGCTGCTATTTGGTAACTGTTCCAACCTCAAATCTTTTTTAAATAACTTTTTATTGCTCCTAATACCGGGTCTTTGTCCTGGTGGCGGATGACATTCAAATTTTTTCTGGTGTCTGTCAGTCCTTCTACTGCAAAATAAGCTATAATGGGTTCGCGGGTAAATTTTTCAATTATTACCTGATTGTCGGCAGGAAATCTGGATAGTATATCTGCCACAATGTTCTCTCGTCCCGGGATGTGTTGTATTTCATAGTCGAATTGTTGCAAAAATAATACCCATCTTGTTAAACGTTCATTTAGGAGCCGGCACTGCTTGAGAAATTTTAAAGCTTGGTGGTCTGTTTTAATTATTAAGCGTACACCTTTGACATGTGACGAGAATTTTTGCAAACAGCATATGATGGCTAATAATTCCTTTTCAGTGGTCGTATAATTTATTTCCGCATGATTCAGGGAACGGCTTGCGAAACTTATTACCTTTTGTCCGTTGTCGTCATATTTCTGTGCTACTCCCCCGATGCCGTAACCGGAACTGTCGGTTTGTAGAATAAATGGTTTGTCATACCTGGGATGTGACAATATAATTTCCGCCAAGAATATTTTTTTATATTCTTAAATGTTGCTTCTTCTTCTTCTCTCCACTGCCACTTGGCTCCCTTATGTAGGAGGTATAATAATGGGCGAGTACACTCACTGTATTTTTGGTGGAAGCGCCGATAGAAATTGCATAATCCTAAAAATGCCCATAAGTGTTTGATTTTACAGGGTGTGGGAAAATTCTGTATCGCTGTTATTTTTTCTGGTTCTGGACGAATACCCTCCGATGACAAAACGTGACCAAGAAATCTGACCTCTTTCTGCACGAAGTTTGTTTTATCGAGGTTAATCGTTAAATCGGCTTGCTGTAATTTGTGCAATACGAGTTCTAAATAGTACAAATGTGATGTGAAATCTGGAGACGCGATCAATAAATCATCGACGTAATTTGCTGTGAATTCCCGAACTTCTGGTCCTAAGATAATATCCATGGCCCGTGAAAAACTCGCCACAGCAGTTTTTAAACCGAACGGCAATACCTGGTAGGTATAACTCCGGCCGTTGTATAAAAACGCTGTGTATTTTCGGCTATCTGGAAGTAAAAGAATTTGCCAGTAAGAGGCAGTCATATCTATGGACGTTAAAAATTTTGCATTATAAAATTGCTGTAGTAACTCCTCGGCACTGGGTGGTGATTCACAGTCAGAGATCATTTTCTCGTTCAACGCTCTCGCATCCAAACATATTTGTACAGAACCATCTTTTTTCCGGACAACTGTCATGGGGCAGGAGTACTCCGAGGCTTCTCTTTTAATCACGCCCATATCTACCATCTCTCTAAGTTTCTTCTCTACGGCCTCGCGTAGAGCAAATGGCACAGGATATGATTTTTTGACAAAAGGTGTATCATCCTTTAGTAATATTTTATGGGTATATTTATTTGTTAATCCAGGTGTATCTGAAAATATTCGATGATACTTTAATAATACTTGTAGAAGGGCACGTCTCTCAGTCCTTGCTAAGTTAGTATTTTGTACCTTTTCTTTCAATTTCTCAAACAATGTCGGTCCGGGGATGTCGGGTTCGGGTTTATTCTCAGCTTCATCAGGGCACGCTTCTGTGACTAGATGGTTTACCATTAATTCTCGGCTCTGAAAAGGAATACTGACAGTCTCGTTCTCTTCCTGCAGACGCAGAATTCGCTCTTCAAAGTCGATCTGAACTTGATGATTTTATAACCAGTCTGCTCCAATAATTATGGGTCGCACTAGGTTTTTCACCACTAAACAATTTAGTATTAATGTTCTGTTGTTGCTTTCGACCGTCAGCAGAATTTGGCGAGTAATCTTCTGACTCCGCTGCCCTATGGCCCCTTTTAATTGTATAGATGTCACAGGTAAGGTTGGGAAGTCGAAACCTTGGGATTTTAAATTATTCCAGAGGTCCTCCGCAATGCAGGTGACTTCACTTCCCGTATCCACCAGAGCCGAGATAGGGCCGCTCCCGACGTTCACCAAGATTTCCGGTGTAACCGATTCTGTCGTGGCATTGGGTTGTGTTTCCTCCAAAAAATCGGGGTACATGGAATTTACTTTCCGTGTTATTCGCTGAACAGTGGGTTTGTCCGTACAATTAAATCGAACTGAAGGGTTGGCCACTACCGGTTCTAAAATACCTTGATTATATTTTCCTAAGCCAATGCCTGGTCGCCATCCCATTTGCAGCATTATGCGTACACTAATTTGAGAGATCTGGGTGCCCGAATAAGGGATTGTGAGGAATGCTCGGACATTCATTTCCTCACATTCTCGTTTCCCGTGTGCTGTTGATTTTGGAGGTCGCTCGGGCTACTTGGTGGGGCGTTCTTGTTTGTCCTTGGAACTTCCGGGACTGGTGGAACGGCTTGGTAGTTGGTTGGCAGTCTTTTGTTGTTGTATGGTTGGGTAGGTGGCAGTGGGCGCCGAATCATCGACGGTCCAGGGGTAGGCGTACTTTTTACCAAGGGTGCGGCCTGCCTTATTTGCGCGCGTCGTTCCTGGATTATTTTGGTCGTCCCTTCTTGCCGCCTCAGAAACTCCGCCAGTTCTTTGATAATGTCTTTCTCAGTTGTGTTCCAGAGTGACTGGAGCTGAAGCGGAAAGTGTCGTACCATGTCGGATACGAACACCCTTTCCGGGATGGAGTAATCGAGGGTGCGGTATAACCCCACATAGTGAGCCAAATGTGTCACCATGTTGGATTTCCGCGAATCACATTTATCCACACTTATTAGGTGGCGCACCTTGTTCTGTGCCGCCTCTGACCAGTAGTTATGCAGGAAATCCACCCGGAATTCCTCATATGTGTTCCATGAGCCATAGAACACTTCTGCCCATGCCAACGCGTCTCCTTTTAGACAGCCACGAGCCACCTCCAATCTCACCTCTGTGGAGATGTTAAGCCGCCTGAAATACTGCTCCACCCTTTCCACAAATCGCACCGCGTTCTCCTTCCCACAAAATGTTGGCTTCTCTGGTATGGTAGGAAATAACCCGTTGGTATTTACTACCCACGGAAGCGGGTAGTGATTTTGTGGTATATTCGTACCTGGGGGATGTTCCTCGCCCGGAGCTATGTTCCCGGTGTTGTAGGTGCCCTCACTCTCTGGCGTAACGCGGCGTTCTTCGGAGGTTCTGGGGACCGCTTCCGGTGGCGCGTGCAGTTGTTCCGTGTTCACTGTTTCCTGTCGTGCTTGTACTAGCTGCGCCATCGTCTCCTGCATATCAGTGAAGATCCGCTGAACGGCCGCCTGATGCTCCTGCTGCTGGGCTTGTTGTTCCGCTTTCCACTCGCGAAGCAAGTTCACCAGCCCATTTCGAATGCCCGTCAAGTAACGGATATTTCCACTAAACCGATACGATAATATTAGTTTACCTACGTACCTACGCCAAATATCCTACTCTCCCCCATTTAACAGCTTTTAAGACTCTATATCCTGGTCACGGCACCAATTTTATGTAACGGAACATACTATACCTCGTCTAATAGAAGGTTGTACTTACCCTACGTTGTGTTTATATTTAATAAGTAACCCTTTTACCTGGTTCGTAATATAGAGTAGCTGTTAAAAGTGGAGGAATCGGGATAGGTATTTGACGTAATTAAAGAATAATGTTCTCTCCAAAAAGCAGACAGAATGTGTCTATCTTTGTGCATTTATTGAAAATTACTTCTCAGAAAAACATACTAAACAATATGAGCAATACGGTCGGGTGTAATGGTTTGAACACGACACCCTGCTGTGGAAAGGTCCGCTCTATGGCATTCGCCTGACGTGCGAGGGAAAACACAGCGAAAACCTCGTACAGAGAGACATGGAGACACAATTTTAACAAATAATTTATAACAACTTAAACATAGTAATACATAAAGGTTGTCCCAACAATTTAATATTAACAACATTGAAATAATACTTTAATTTGTCCTGTATATTGCTAGTCAATTATAAACGTAATTGTGTAAGTGAAAGTGAGTGTGTAAGTTTGGTGAGTTCGGAATTTTATCCGAACTGCCGGCCTGCTTTTTGTATGGAAAGCGTGGGGTTAGCAACACAGTCCTGGTTCGCCGCTGGACCGGCCTCACCATTTGTACAGGCCACCCGGCATTGCCGAAGCGTCTACAGTATGCGACTGTGTCGCCATACTGTCTATCCCGACAAGTACCTGTGTCGTACCCGTCGGGGTGTAATTTGTAAAGTGATACCCAAGTGAACGTGGACTTGCCAGCGTTCGGTGCTGATACGGCACACATCTTGAGCTTGGGTGGTTGCAAAGCAACGAGACCCGCAAAATTACGTTTATATGGCAACCAATACTAGGTTATATAAATATCAATTCATTATATTATTGTGACAACAATAAATCATAATATATTAGGGTGTTTACCGTGATCTGTGCCAAATATAAAACAAATACTGTTGGAAGTTTATATAGATATATGTACCCTCGGCGATAGCCGGTGACTCTGTACAGAAAGATAAATAGTTTATAACTTGTCTAAGGTAAGTTCGTCGTATGTAAAGAAAAAAGGGAGCCAAATCAGGTGAATAGGGGGGGCAGTAGTGGAGGTTCCCAAACGTGCCTGGCATAGTCATAGCAGCTGAATTGGGGGAATTAGTGGAGGTACCCAAACGTGCCTGGCATAGCCATAGCAGCTGAATGGGGGAAATTAGTGGAGGTTCCCAAACGTGCCTGGCATAGCCATAGCAGCTGAATGGGAGGAATTAGTGGAGGTTCCCAAACGTGCCTGGCATAGCCATAGCAGCTGAATGGGGGAAATTAGTGGAGGTTCCCAAACGTGCCTGGCATAGCCATAGCAGCTGAATGGGAGGAAAAGCGTGGAGGTTCCCAAACGTGCCTGGCATAGCCATAGCAGCTGAATGGGCGGAAAAGCGTGGAGGTTCCCAAACGTGCCTGGCATAGCCATAGCAGCTGAATGGGAGGAAAAGCGTGGATGTTCCCAAACGTGCCTGGCATAGCCATAGCAGCTGAATGGGAGGAAAAGCGTGGAGGTTCCCAAACGTGCCTGGCATAGCCATAGCAGCTGAATGGGAGGAAAAGTAGTGGAGGTTCCCAAACGTGCCTGGCTTAGCCATAGCAGCTGAATGGTTGGAAAAGTAGTGGAGGTTCCCAAACGTGCCTAGCATAGCCATAGCAGCTGAATGGGAGGAAAAGTGTGGAGGTTCCCTAACGTGCCTGGCATAGCCATAGCAGCTGAATAGGAGGAAAAGTAGTGGAGGTTCCCAAACGTGCCTGGCATAGCCATAGCAGCTGAATGGGAGGAAAAATGTGGAGGTTCCCAAACGTGCCTGGCATAGCCATAGCAGCTGAATGGGAGGAAAAATGTGGAGGTTCCCAAACGTGCCTGGCATAGCCATAGCAGCTGAATGGGAGGAAAAATGTGGAGTTATTGGAGAGCGGAGTCGAAGGTAGACCTGGAGAACTTACCTCGGACAAGCCAAGTGTAAAAGTTCAGAGCCTTGGGTTACCCAACATGTCAACCATGCCAGAGGTCCAAGGTCTGAGAGTCTTGCCGAAACAAGACTGCCGAATATGGTGTTCATCCCCAGTATTTAAACCAAAATATCCCTCTTGTCCCTTCTGGATCTATGGTGTTTTCGGGGGTATCTCCCGCCACCGTTGTGGGTGGGTGGTTGGGTGGACCGTCGAAAGTTCTAGAACATTAGAAATTTTCCTTTGTTACTTAGCACATGTGGCCTGCAGATCTTCGACTTAGGCTGGTGACGTCATCTCATGGCCTGCATTGTTTCGTTTTCACTGCTGGCCCTTTGTCTTATTACCTACTAGTGAGATGGACACGGATACATATGTGCAACAGATGTTTATGCAATGGCCATCGCAACTAAATAACAACTACACATTCTCTCGATATTAAAAATTATAAATATGAGTAGACCGTGCTATCACACAGGATGTTAATTAAAAAGCGAGCCATAGGCGTTTAACATGGGAAATGAATTTTTTCTTGCGCAAAACTTCCCATTTAATTTTTAACAAAATTATTTCAAATAAATATTGTAGAAAAATCAATTATACACCAAAATCAGTAATCAGATTTTATTTTACATATATAATAAGCAGTAAAATCCGATTTGAAACTTTATAAATTTTGTTCATTTGTAGTGATAGCCGTGGAATTTAAATTTAAATTTAAAAAGTTTGAATTGTCCGAATTTCGATTTGGAGGTTACAAAATAAAAATAAATATAATCTATGAGGTAATTTAGATGCAGGTTACAAAAACAAAATCTTTTTAGAGACTTATGGTAGAATATAATTATCTGTAATTTTTATTTGATATCAAATTTCTGACAGTTCAAACGATATGCATTTCTTTGTAATTTTGTTTAAATTCCATGGCTATCACAACAAATGAGCAATATTTATAGAATTTCAAATTGAATTTTACAGGTTACTAAACATGCAAAATAAAATGTGATTTAGTGAATTAGGTGTAAAATTTAATTCTCTACAATATTTATTTGAAACATTTTTGTCTTAAATTAAATGCGCAAGGAAAACTGATTTCCCATGGTAAACACATATGGCCCACTTTTTAATTAACACCCTGGGTGTATATATATGGAACGATTTTTTTTAGATTTGTGCATAGACTAACATGGGAAATAAATTTTTTACAGAACGTTGTCCGTCGTTTTAACTTACGGTAATGGCTGCGGTGTCAATACAAAAATTAAAAATTTCCTTATCCAAAAATACCAAATACATAGAAATTATCCAATATTTTAGGTACATGGTGTAAATCGAAAAGTGAAACATAGGAGTTTAACATGGGAAATCAATTTTTGTTTGCGCAAACGTTACCTAATTATTTTATCCAAAAATACTTCAAATAAAAGTTATAGAGATTTAAATGCAACATCTAAATCATATGAAACAATTATTTTATCTCTTCATATAGACGTAAAAATCAATTACAAAGTTACAGTTTTTATGAGCATTTTGTCTAAGCAGCCATGGATATATGACAAAAGAAAACAAATACGTTGTTTTTGTCATAAATCCATGGCTGCTTAGACAAATAACTCATAAAAATAAATAAATAAATATATCATCACGGCATATTACCCATTGCTGGGTGTGCCAATCTGCTTTGTACGCAGATATCGGTAATAATGATGACATATTTGTACCGTGCGGGCGTTTACCAGGCGTCACCTCACGGGCACTCATTGCTGGCGTGGAGAGTACACCACAGGGGTCAATTTTGTGCCATTTAAAATTCGAAATATTTGGCGTCGGTCGGGATCGAACCCGGTTCCCCTGATTCGCGACCAGACACTCAAGCACGCGGCTACGAGACCCCATAAAAACTGTAACTTTGTAATTAATTTTTACGTTTATATGAAGAGATAAAATAATCTTTCCACATGATTTAGATGCTGCATTTAAATCTCTATAACTTTTATTTGAAGTATTTTTGCTTAAATTAATTAGGTAACGTTTGCGCAAAGAATAATTTATGTTAAACTCCTATGTTTCACTTTTCGATTTACACCCTGTACATAAATTAATTTAAAAAAAATGATATTCATATTAATAAGCAAATTTAAAGAAAAATAGCAAATGCTTATCATTTTATTTGTCAGAATAGGTTAATGTATCTTGACAATTTCAATTAGCATATTCTGACAGATAAAATGTGAAGCATTTGTTTATTTTTTTGTTCAAATCTGGCAATAACTATAGCTATTAATGGTAAAATGAATATTTTTTTAAATTTAATTATGGGACTCAAATATTTTATAATTTCTATGTATGGACGGAGAAATTGTTTCTCTCTGTATTGACACCACAACCATTGCCGTAAGTTAAAACGGGGGCCAATGGTTTTCAAAAAACTAATATCCTATGTCAATTTCCTACGTACACCTTCAAAAAATCACCCTATATATATATATATATATATATATATATATATATATATATATATATATATATATATATATATATGTAAAGAAAATCAACGACGCTTATGTACGTGTATCGTCGCATTTCTTAACTTTGAATCTGCCGCCATAGGAACAGCTGGCGCAGCGAGGAGACGTTTTTGGTTTTTTGACGTGACTGACAGATTGCGAAAAGAAGTGCAGCGAATGCAATTTAAAACTTATAGACTTGTGTAACTTGTATAAGAGAACAATACTTGGAATAGAGGCTTTAAATGTTGTTTCTCTTGTTTTTTACAGAGAAACTCAATTGAGTCTTATTTCAAACTTCTTCAATAATGATAATTGGAATTAAGTAAAAAGGGAAAACTATTATAAAACAACATTTTCGCGGATATTTTATGTAAAAAATGGAAAAATTTAGATTTGATTTCACGGTAAAAGCGTTGGCGACTGATAACAAAACAAATGTCATCGCCATAACCTCAATTGAGACAGAGAAAAATTAGTTTTTCACAATCCCAGTTGAATGGCAGCACATGGATTTCCATGAAAAATTGAAAGAAACTACAGCTTTTAAAAAAGTGAAAAACACGCTAACGAAGAGAGGTATTACCAGAATAGTTTGGATTACTTTGGATGAAGAAAAAAATATACAAAGATGATGATGGAAGCATGAGTTACAAAATCTATTTATTGGAGGAACGTAAGACAAGGGGCCAAACAGAACAACCTACAGCACCTATTACTGGTATTTCAGCAGAAGCATTACAAGTTTTAGCAAATTTTGGTGAAACAAATAAGAAGGAATATAAATCTGAAGTTTACAATCTAAAGATCTCAGAAAAAATTGTCATAGAAAAATTCACAGGAAAAAATACTAATGTAATACAATGGATGGAAATTTTTGAAAGCGAATGTACACGACTAGGTGTAGAAGAAGATATCAATAAAATAAAGATTTTGGGACTATTTTTGGAAAGTTCATGCACAGATTGGTACAGTTCAATTCTATTTAAAAACACATTGGACCCTGAGTGGGAAAAATGGAAAAAAAATTGTGAGACATATGTAGGCAAAGACTGGATCCCGGTAAGACAAGCTTTGGCATTCAAATATATAAATGGTTCATTATTGGATTATGCGTTGGAAAAAGAAAGCCTATTATTGAACATGAATAAATCATTAGATAAATAAATTTTGATTGACCTGATTGCTGTAGGACTACTAAACTACGTAGCAGATAGAATTGATAGAAATAACCTGAAAGAAACGGAAGACCTTGTCAATGAAATAAGGAATATTGAATTTCTAATAAATACAAAATCTTTTGAAAAGAAGAATAAAATGTATTATGAAACCAAAGTAAAAAAAAGCAAAGATAAAAAACCGTGTGACATATGTAAAATAGAGAGAAAAACCAAACGGCATCATCCTGAATGTGCTTGCTGGTTCAATAAAAACAAAGGCGATGAAAAGAAGAAAATAAACCAAGTTAAAACGGTGAGCAATTCAGAACTGGAAATCGAATTAAATGAAAATATTGCCCAACAAAACTGATTGTACCACCATTGATAAATAGAATTTATGACTCTGGTTCAAACGTGTCTTTGATAAATTCAAATTTATTAAATTTGAGGAATAAAGAAAAAGCGAATTTACAAACAGTAAACTTGAGAACTATTAATGGTGAAAAGAAGACTAAAAGAATGGTAGCACAGAAAATTAAAATTTATGATATTAAGCAAAACATGGATATCTTCATCATAGACAATGAAAATTTTAATTATGAATTTCTAATAGGTTTAGACTATATAAAAGAATTTAAATTAATTCAAAATGAAAATTTAAAAATTATACAAAAAAGATCATGATAATAATGGAAGTCTCCTGAATAAAGAAAAATTGAATAAACAAAATGCCAACATTCCTGACCTCCCAGGTGATATACAAAAGACTGATATAACTTCATATTCTGAAGTTAAAAGAAAAACAAATATTAAACAGATAAATAAATATAAAATTAACTTCAATTAGCACATAAATACCAATGATTTCAAAATTTCAGTAAACCATTTAAATACAGATCAACAAGTGGAAATTGACAAATTAATTGATGAATATATATCAGTCTTTGCAAAAGACAAATATGATATCGGCACTGTAAAGGAGTATGAAGCCCACAATGATCTAATAATGGACAAATACTGTTATAAACGCCCATACAGATGCTCAATTGAAGATAAAAAAGAAATAGAGGAACAAATAGCACAGCTATTAAAGAAAAATTTAACAGAAGAATCGTACAGCCCATTTGCTACCCCAGTAATTCTGGCCTATAAAAGAGAAGAGGGAAAAAATCAAGGTTATGCATAGATTTTCGAGATTTAAATAAAATCGTTGTCTCTTAAACACAACCTTTCCCATTGATTGAGGATTTAATAGTGAAAACTAAAAACTGCGCTTTATTTTCAATTTTGGATATAAACTAAGCATTCTGGTCAAAAATCTTTTGACACGATAAAATCATTGCTATGTTCAGAACCAATTTTAAGAATTTATGATCCAAATCTACCAATCTACATATATATATATATATATATATATATATATATATATATATATATATATATATATATATATATATATATATATATAGATGCAAGCACAAAAGGAGTAGGAGCAGTGTTGAAACGAGAAGAACAAAATGGAGATAGAAAACCAGTAGCATATTTCTCAAGAAAACTAAATGAAAGTAAAAAAAAGGATAAAGCAATTTATTTAGAATGTTTAGCAATAAAGGAATCAGTAAAATTTTGGCAACACTGGCTCATTGGAAAAAAATTATAGTATACTCAGATCATAACCCTTTGGAAAATTTGAATCTCAGATCTAGAACAGATGAAGAACTGGGAGATCTAACATACTATTTGTCTTAATACGATTTCGAAATAAAATATTCCCCAGGAAAACTTAACCAAAAGGCAGATTGCTCGAGCAGGAAACCGGTTCTAGAACCATATGAAAATACAGAGGAAATTTTGAAAATTGTAAATTTTATTAGTCTAGAAGATATAAAAAACGACCAAGAAAGAAAAATGACTTACAAAATAACGAAAACAAACTTAAACTCAAGAATGAAATTTATTATAAGAAAATAAGAAAAAGGATAAAATTCTGCTATCGGAAGAGTTTAGTAAAAAAGTGAAAAAAGACATGCACAATACCTACTGTCATATACGAAGAACACAAATGCAAAACAAAATTACACCATTTTCTACAGCAACGAATATGACAAACAACATAAAAACAATTTCTGAAGAATGCGAAATATGTATCAAAACACATCCCTTTGAAATAGTGTCCATAAACACCATTGGAGGTTTTGGGGGTTCTCGATCAACAAAGAAATATCTACATCTTCTTGTTGACCATTTCACAAGATATGCTCATCAAATACTCAAAACTGCAATGACTTCATAAAATTGACAAAGAATGTGATACAAGGCTATGACATCAATATGATTTTAACAGATCAATATCCAGGCATAAATTCAAAAGTATTGAAGGAATTCTTAGATAAAAAAAATATAAAATTGGTTTTCGCTGCTGTAAATGCACCCTTCTCAAATGGTCTCAATGAGAGACTAAATCAAACATAATAAGGTGCAAAATAAACGAAAATAAAATAAAAACAGCATGGACAACCAATGCACAGAAAAATATCACAAAATACGCTCCAAAATATTTACTGGAAGGTGAACAACGCTATACAAACAAAGATTTGGAAAGGGACAGAAGATTGGCATTGGAAAACACACAAAAATCACACAATTAAAATAAATAACGATTCGATAAGCATAGAGAAGAGTGTGAATTGGATGTGGGAGACATGGTTTATGTGGAGAATGGGAACCGATTGAATAAAAGATTACTAGATGTACTGAGAATTGGGCCATACAAAATACTAAAGAAAATATCCAATTCAATCTATGAAATCGATACCGGACACAGGAAAGCAGAATCAAACCTCTTCCATATCACCAAATTAATTCCAGTATTTGAAGTTAACCATTGAACAATTATGTTCATTGTTACAATTGTTTTTCTTCGGCGAGGGGGGGGGGAGATAAAAAGAAAATCAACGACGCTTATGTACGTGTATCGTTACATTTCTTAACTTTGAATCTGCCATCTGCCGCCATAGGAACAGCTGGCGCAGCGGAAGACGTTTTTGGTTTTTTAACAGATTTTGAAGAAAAGAAGTGCAGGGAATGCAATTTAAAACTTATAGACTTTTATAACTTGTATAAAGAGAACAATACTTGGAATAGAGGCTTTAAATGTTTTTTTTTACAGAGAAACTCATTTTTTACGTTTTAATTCTTAATTTTTAAAGATCATTATCGACTTCGTCCAACCATTTCTATTTCGGTTTGCCTCTCTTCTTTCCTTCTTGTTTTCTACTTATGATCTTCTTTGGTATTCTTCCTTCTGCTAAACGTTCCACGTGCCACCCAACGTAACCTTTCCATTTTTATTCAGGTCGTAATGCTTGTTTCTCCATATATCTCTTCTATTTCTTTTATTTGATCTCCTTTTCCACTGGCCTCCTTACTTCACGCCTCCGTATATTCGCCATAGCAACTTTCTCTCCTATAGCTCTAATATTTGCTCTTTCTATTTGTTAGTACCCATGTTTCGCATCCGTATGCTGCAGTTGGTCTCAGTACTGTATTGTATATTTGTCTTTTTAGATTTCCTGATATTTCTTTGTTTGTCAATAGTTTGTGTTGTTTTTAATTAGTTAAATTATATAAGCATTTGCGATCCCTTTAACTTTTACAAAAAAAGTTATATATTCAAAGTTTTAATCAACACACAAGATAATGTTTCATACAAAAAAAATATATTACAGCACAATTGTTTCAGTAATTATTATTGCTTTATATATTGTCGGAAGTAGGAAAGAGATCGATACAAATATTGGACTTTTAAATACTGCATTAGCATACATAATACGGTTTATCTCAGCCCACATATATTCATATTCCTACATTAAAAGTTGTATTAGAGACAACACCACTGTACATAACAGTAACGGGTGTAAAATCCAACATATAATGTAACAAAATATTACGACTTTATTTTTCTGAAAAATAAAGTAAACTGTGTTGCTTTTAAATTAATTATAATATAGTAGGCTGTTGCTGTTACAAAATAAAATAAGGAACCTGCAGTGATCACTAAAAAAAAATTATAGCAACATACAGTTTTATCAATAAATAATTCAATAAAATGGATCAATTAGTTTTTCAAATTATGTATTGTAACTTCTTTCAATTTTGTAATACCTATGTATTGTTTATACAATACATTTCATCTTATTATTACTTACAGACACCTATCACAAATTCAATTGATTCATATTATAATTTTTGAAGCTGTAATAAAAATGAATTGTTGAATGGCAAGGGAAAAGTCAATAACAATCCCTTGATATCAGCCGTATTAAACACTTGGGAAAACATAAAATTATATCCGTTTGCAAATACGAATTTTGAATTAGATTGTGATATTTCCAATAGCCTAATGTATCTTCTAAAATATTTACTAAGATTCTTCAACATACTTCCGACAGTTTTTTTTTTTTTTTTTTGTATCGCAATATCAAATCATTTTAACATCATAATAGAATATTGACGTTTTCAAATCGGAACACAAGTCATTTTTCATAAATTTCTCTCTACCAAAATATTTTTTTTAAGAAAAGCGAAGATCATTATTTGTCTCTGGGATTATAGTTTGTCATAAAATTATTTTATTATGGTATTAACTGTAAGAGAATAGCTGTTGTATATTATCAAAAATAAAGGTCACCAAAATCACTCGTTTGTGCAAAAGCGGGAAATTCTTTAAATAAACATAAATGCATACCATGAAAACCAAATAAGAATTGAAAAGTAAATTACTAAAAGAACGGCTGAATATAACGCTATAAAATTAGTCGCTTAGTTGCTGTTATAAAAGCCACATAAAATCCAAAAAAGATGTATAAACTGTTGTTTCCATGCGTAGGCTGTAAACTAAAAATCTGTAACATTCAAAGGCGAACAAAAATTGTCAACATACGTAATAATTTTTATGTTTTTCAAAAATCATTTTTTAAACTGTTTAAGTAACATAAATGTCAAAATATTGCCGCGGCAATACTGTAGCTATAGCTAGATAAAAATTTGAATTTTTGCGACGAACCAAAACGATTTGGCTAATGAATTTTATTAATCAGTACGTTCTCACGACGAAATAATGATCTCTATCATAGACCTGGTTCGTCGAAACAGGAACAGAGCTAGCGGTTCATGAAACTGGTTCATAGGTTCTCTCTTTCTAATCTCATTCCACCAAGCAATAAAGTCTACAGTCTATCTTTGTTTAGATGGTTTAGACACTTGACAGTTTAAATTTTATAATAATTTACAAATATAGAAAAAGTCACATTATCCAATGGATTAGAAATACTTGAAGTGGAAGTGAACAAGGGAACTGTAGAAATGTTAAATCGTCTATAACATAACTCATCCTTCGTTTAAAATTTATCTCCGAATAATGCAACATGTTTAACCAAACTGATTTCTCGCGATATCCTATCTTACTTCATAACAGTGACATTTTCATGAACCAAACGTATAGCCGTGGTTCATGTTTAATCTGTCACGAAAAATTGCCGAATATTGCGATAGTAATACGGCTGTGATTAATTTAAACAGTAAAATATATAAGTTTCATTGGATGACAGATCATGAGTGAAATAGTCTGTGAAAGGCATTTAAATCTATTTCGTAAATTGCTAAAACAAATTAATCATTCAGTGAGACCCAGATTCGGGCAGAGGATTCCTAAGACTATCTATTCGAAGAAATAAGAATGAAAATGAAATACGAGTAGTTTCACTGAGTGATATTCTTTACATCATTATTCATTGTACAAACACTTTTTGACACAGAAATTAAATTCAAATTTTACAAAATTTCATTTTATTTTACAATCTACATAATCATTCCATTTTAGAAAAAAATAACATCGCAAATCACAAGGATATTCACGCATACCTTTCCGGAGAAAAACCTGTTGACAAAAACTACAGTATCACACTCCGTTTTTCAGGATGAATAAAAGGACGTTCAGTAAAAACTTTAATGGTTCTTCTCTGTAAAGGTGTATCTCATATGTAAAGAAATGGAACGTTCACACGTGGATTAGAGTTAGAGCAAAACCACTGAAACGTATCCTTTTTACTACGTTTCATTACTTTTCTTTATGTCAGGAGAAAATATTTGTTATTGCTTTTTTATTGAACAAATTAATGTTATTTCAATTAAACTATAATATTATTGTTATTTTACAAGACTAAATTGACGTAATACAAAATATAAAGCACATAATATGTCAATAGATACGCACAATTTTTAAAGTTAGGCGGTAGTTACTCGTACGTTGTACGTATTTGTTCAAAAAATTGCTGGTACGAACGTAATACGTAAGATAATGTATGCGGTTTACATCGTCATTTTCAGTACTTAAGTGCAATTTTCTGCTATTGGGACACCATACGTTTTTGGGAGGTATTATATCAAAATCTGTACATGATTATACCGGGTAATTGAAAAAATAAGAACAAATAGCTAGTTTATTATTAATATTAGAGCTATAGTTTAAATTACAAAGCTGCGTGCGAAGTAAAATGCACCTTTTTACCTCTCGCTAAGAGAGGTATTGGATTCATGCTAAAAATCGCATATCCAGATTTTAGTCAATAAGCACGTTTTAAGGTCCCTAGAATCCGATTATAACATTTTTACGATGATGTCCGTATGTGTGTGTGTGTGTGTGTGTGTGTGTGTGTGTGTGTTTGTGTGTGTGTGTGTGTGTGTGTGTGTGGGTGTGGGTGTGAGTGTGTGTGTGTGTATGTTGGACCCACGATTTCTCAAACACTATAAGACTTAAGACATTTTAACTATGGATTCCTCAATCTAACAATAATCGGAAGAGTTGATTAAGTTTTGGTAACAATTGGACAACCTGAAGTAGTAGTTACAAGAAAAAAATCATTTAAATATTATTTATCAAAAATTTATGTAAATACTTATATTAAAGAACGTTAAATTATTTATTCGATAAATATAATTTCATTATTATATCTTCTATAGATTTAGAGATAAAGAAATGTATATAAAATAATTTGATGTAAAAATTCTTAGATCAAACTACTTCAAGGTAAGAAATTCAAATGTTTGTAATTCACACATAAATGTCACTGTCATAAATATTTGTATGCCACTGTCAAAAATATTTGTACATCATTATGAAGATTATGAAAATAAATAAAAAGTCAACAACGCAAAAGAATATACCTAAAAAAGAATATAAAAGGAATTTGCGAAAAAATGACGAATAAAAGAAAAAGAAAAGGAAAGTAGAAAAAAAATTCATAATACCTATTAAATATAAAGAAAATTATGTATTGTACATAATTTATATTAAAATAATTATTTTGTAGTGAGACATGAATTTGTATTTAAATATTTTTCGTTTTATGCGTACAACCAGGTAAAATATCTGGCGAGAGGTTATGTGCTGGCCACATCAGATTTTTGGTGTAAAAGATTCTGCATTCTACTTCCAGTTTCGCCGGAAGCGAAATCGTTGTTAATTTTTTAAATGGAATGATACATATATTTTTTCGGAAAGTATTTAAAAAATAGCTTTAGAATGATGCCAAATACTTGCATTTTCATAACAAATAACATAGTTATTAATTTTTCAAACTTATGATATTTTATGTATTATCAGTTGCTTTCTTGTTCGAAGATATATTTTAAATAAATAAATTTCAATAAATCTTATCATGTAAACAGAAGCGATGCAACAATTGCAAAGAACCAATTTCTTGAGTAATGTGAAAGTTCTACACGGGACAAAGGTAAATAGTAGAATAACACAAATAGAAAATAATGACACATTGTATTATTTCTATGACTATAAGACCTATGTCGCAGGACAAACTAATGCGTGTTTATTATATGAATGAAGAAAAAGGAATAAAGATACGCATGTTTTTGTCTTTTACGTATCAGCTGTATAGAGTGTGTAATTGATGTGTCACAAAAAATGACAGATACGTATGTTTGAAAAATTTTTGAATAGATGAATTACAAAATGAAAATCTTTTATTCAGCTGATGTATTATACAGAAAAAAATATGCACTACCAACCTCCATAATACATTCAAATGTAAAGACAGTGACAAAATATGTAAAAGAAAAAATGTAAGAAGGGAAAATGATCCAAGAAAATTCTCTTTTATAAATAAAACAATATTTAAACAGAACTTCTTTCAATATTTAAAATTCTCTTTATAATTTTTCTTTAACACTTTAAGTGTCATGTGGTGCCAACGTGGCCCTGCACTTTTTTGATCGTTCTGGCCGCGTGATACCTGTATGTTTAAATATTATTATTTACCTCCCTTCATGCCGAAGGTAAGGGTACGGTAATGTTATCGGTCCAAAAATTCGATGGTGATTTTTCAGTAAATAAGCACGAATTAGGGTCCCCACAACAAGTTTTTACTATTTTTACGATGATGTGTGTGTGTGTGTGGGTGGGTGACGATTTTTTCCTACGATAACTGTAACAACCAACTTCCGAAAATTTCTATTTTCCGTATTTAAGCTTTCTACATTCACATAAAGAGTTTATTAGATTTTGGGTAAAATTGGACAACCGGAAATGATACTTTATTTGAAGCCTATAACAGTTTTTAATAAAAAATTATATCAATATATAATCCAAAAATTTTCAAATTAAGTATTTAAGCCTTTCATATCAAGGAGATATTTCTGAAATTGATAAACCGGATATGATATTTTATTTAAAGCTCCGAACAGATCTTCGTAAAAAATATTTTATCATACTTACCAAAATTTTTCAAATTTGGTATTTAAAACTTTTATGTTAATAAGATGAACAAATGATCCTTTACTTGAAGCTCTGATGATGTTCTGATGAAGCTCAAATATAGCTAAGAAACCTAAAGCTAGATATTCAAGTGCGTTGTACAGTAATTTATATAGTCATATTTGATTATTTATATCATCTCTCTACTTCTTTTTATTGTTTTATTAATATTTTATTATTGATTGTATTTGAAATATATATATATATATATATATATATATATATATATATATATATATATATATATATATAAACTTATCAAATTTGGACTTTTATATAAAGGGGCGCAACATGTTAAATTTTGGCTAAAAAAAAGTTCTGACCATATTTTCGTGAAAAATGTATTGATACAATCCAAAACTTTTCAAATTTGGTTTTAATACTTTTATATTAATTAGAACGGTATATTAATTTTTTTCTAAAATTGATATACCGGAAGTACTACTTTACAGAAAGCTGTAAACAGTTGTTCTTGAAAAAAATAAAATTTAGTATGTAAAACTCGATTTTGACTATACTTACATAATAAACCGGAAGTGGTACTTAATTTGGAGCTCTTAATAAATTTTCGAGGAAAAACAATAAAATATAATCCAAAATTTTGTATTACAAACTTTTCTATTTATTGGAACGAGAAATTAGACTTTGTTTACAAACGATCAATCGGAAGTAATACTTCACTTAAAGCTCTTTGCCATTTTAAAAGTGGAATTGACGGGAGGTTATGTGCTGGTCACATCAGATTTTTTTTAATGGTGGCACTTAAAGTGTTAATGTTTACTAATTATTTGCATGCTACAACCTTTTTAATAGAAAGTTAATTGAAATTATATTTTATTTAAATATCTGGAGCAAATCATTGTTTTATTGATGATGAATATCAGTCCCTATCAATGTCACCGAATAAAAACCGTTCCATAAGATATTTCTAGCTGCTTACCGTATTAATTTGTATTCGATTTTGAAAGCGAACAGTGTGAATATTTTGGGAATTTTTGTATTACATTTGTAGAATTAAACGAATATACGAGTAAGTACTTCTATGTCCAGATTACAATCATTACCCAATTTCTTTTTTAATCTTTTTTGGTTGCTAAAAATTTAAAAATCCTATTTCTTTTATTTGGTAAAATAATGCTTAATAAGGGATGAAGGCGTGATGTCAACATCACTATAATGAACATCAGTGTTGTATTTATAAGTACTGCCGAGCCGTAAGCCGTCACTGCCATCGTCTTACTTACTTTATTTTGTGTTTATTCAAATACATACATAATAAAAAATCGTGTACAATGAATAATTTATTTAAAATGTATATTTGAATGGGCCCATATTATTTTTAGTGTTATTTCCAAAAGTTTTAAAATAAAAATTCATTTGCCTGCCATGAACATAAACTTCAGAATTTGCTTATTCGATAGAATACTCATGAGAACGCACAAGAAGTTAAAAATGAATATTTTAGAGACTTACAATTTTCAAATTTGTCATCCGCAGTACGTGAAGAGAATCAAAATATTTTCCACAAAGAAGTTTATTTTTATTAAAGTTAGCATACACTACACGACACACCACACCACACACCACACACAACACCACACCACACCACACCACACCGCACCGCACCGCACCGCACCGCACCGCACCGCACCGCACCGCACCGCACCGCACCACACCACACCACACACACACACACCACACACACACACACACACACACACACACACACACACACACACACACACACACACACAGAGAGAGAGAGAGAGAGAGAGAGAGAGAGAGAGAGAGAGACAGACATCATCGTAAAAATAGTAAAATCGTATTCTAAAGAAGGGACTCTAAAACGTGCTTACTCATCAAAAACTCACCAACGAAGTTTTTTACCAAATACAATACCTTCCTTACCTAAAGGTGACGAAAGGTAAAAATAAGTAAAATGCAAAATAAAATGAATTTAAATAGGTGAAAGAGTATGGAGTAAGGTTCATAGTTCTAGTGAATGACAGAAATAGCATCACTTTTATGTCTATGGCTTAGTTCACACCACAGTAACATCACTTCGATATATGTATTTTTGAATAGACTATATTTATGTTCTTCTTTATTCTTTACCATTCAGTTAATTTAAACTGATGTAATATGTAAGTGATGTACATAAGTAATAATATTGAGGATAGAATGGCGTATTAACTGAATATTTAAGTGAATATTTTAAATGCATTATTAACAATATAATTTATGCATGAAGTAGTTGCAATATCTGTTTTATTTGTTTTGTATTCGCAATACGCCAGTACAATCGAATAAAAAATGATATCTGAAATGCCCTCTCTTTCGAATCAATATGTTTAATGAATTGTTTTTGCGAACAAAACATGGAATACAATTTTCAATATTACGAAAAAAAGTTACGCGATTTTCGGGTTAAATAAAAGTCTAAATAACGCAGATATATTATCATATTATTTTGTGTGTTATTCTATTTTATTAAATTGCGTATTTATACATTTTTATACCTATATGAGACAATAATATGTAAAATGAATAAATCGATAACTATGTAATAAAGATTCTAAAATTTAAATCAATATGACAATTTATTTATGTACAAGTAAAGCATCTTCACATTCCAGTCTCCGAGATGTACATACTGACATTAACCAAACGAGAACATCAATAAGTATATCAAATGTAAGATGTGTTATATCGCTTTTAAAAATATTATCAGCAAATAAATAAATAAATACATAAATATATCATCACGGCATATTACCCATTGCTGGGTGTGCCAATCTGCTTGGTATGCAGATATCGGTAATGATGATGACATATTTGTACCGTGCGTGCGTTTACCAGGCGTCACCTCACGGGCATTCATTGCTGGCGTGGAGAGTGCACCACAAGGATCGATTTAGTGCCATTTAAAATTCGAAATATTTGGCGTCGGTCGGGATCGAACCCGGTTCCCCAGATTCGCGACCAGACACTCAGCAAGATTGTGAAAATAATTTTTACTTAAAATCTTGGTATGAAAGAATGATCATATTGCAAAATTGTTTATTTCTTCTAATATTACATTTTATAATATGAATTATAGTTACTTAATCCAGAGCCTGTAATGCGTTTCTACGCGGTAAATAGATTTTAAATACAAAAGAAGATCAATATGATTTAACCTACCTTAATACCGCTAAACTATTCTCGATAGGAAATACAGAAAGCTATCCAGAACCGATGTTGCTGTTTCACAATAGCCGGTAGCTTAGTGAGAATGCTTTGAGATGAAGGGGGGGGGGGTAAATGAAGTGGGCGGCAAATCACAATTTATAAAGCGCCACTGTATTTTGTATTGTAAAACAGGAGCTAAATTTCCTAGAGCGGAAATGTCAAAATGGTACGAAGATTTAAATTCAAAATTATTTAAAATAAGTATAGTTATATTAAAAGAATAAGTATTTACATTTAAAGTTATGACGTAGCATAAAATAATAATAACAATTGCAAGTAGTCGTGTCAGAATATACTTAAATATTTAACGTAGTAATATTAATCGTAACAAATAATTAATTGAGCTAAAGCAGCTTAGCAACCCCCAAATAAATATAAAATATAAATTGTCTAATAACAAATAGCCTTTATAGCTTGCGGTGCCGGGATTTTGTCGTTGAGTTGGGCTGCTGTTCTAGTTTCTTCTTCCAGCATTCTTTCCATTTGGTTTTATCTGTAGTGAGTTTTTTTGCTTTATTCCATTCTTTGTTACGGAATTCTACAGCTCCTTTCACTTCTGGTTTGGTTTCTTCTATTGCTTTGATGTTTAACTGAGTTCTAAATATTTCGTTTCGTATTTTGTCCATTATGGTTTTCCTTGTACATTCCTTTTAAATTTCAATTCTATGTTTTTTAGTTTACTTTTGTCCTTCTCTGTTGTAGTCCAGGACTTGCAACTGTAGGTCAACAGAGGTGTGAATACTTTTTTAAATGAATTATTAAGAAAAAAACTTATTATTTAATCTTTTACTGTCTGTAAGAACTAAATTTGTGAGTCATAATTTAATTATTTCATCTCCTCTACCTCGGGAGTCGACAAATTCTTTAACACAATTTTGTCATTCATCTAGTTTCGAATAATTCGTCCTCATTTTAAATTTAGTCTTCATTTTCTACCTATTATTTAATTATAAAATTGATTCCAACGACACTTTTTTATAATGCAGTGTCTCAAAGGTAACGCCCGTGTGGAAATTTTTTTGATTGTCTTTAAATTAGCAGTATATCAATGAAAAAAATCTGATGTGGCCAACACATGACCTGCCGTCAAGTCTATGTTTGAAATAGCAATGAGTAAAGTATCACTTCCAGTTGATCGTTTGTAAACAAAATCTAATTTGTTGTTCCAATAAATATAAAAGTCTGTAATACCAAATTTTGGATTATATTTTATGTTTTTCCTCGAAAATCTGTTAAGAGCTCCAAATTAAGTATCACTTCCGGTTTATTATATAGGTATAATCAAAATCTAATGTTTCAAATTATACACGAGTTTTAATTACCACATTTGAGAAGTTTGGAATCATGTTTTAATATATTTTTTCATAAATTTGCTTTTAGCTTCATGTAAAGTAGTTTATCAATTTTAGAAAACATCTAGCATGTCGTTCTCATTAATATAAAAGTCTTAAATACCAAATTTGAAAAGTTTTGGATTGTATCAATTTATTTTTCACGAAAATCTGTTCAGAGCTGCAAATAAAGTATCACTTCCGGTTTATCAATTTTAGCCAAAATCTAATATGTTGCTTCCGTTTATATAAAAGTCTTAAGTACTAAATTTGACAGTTTTGGAATATATCCTATTATATTTTTCACGAAAATCTGCTCAGAGGTTGAAGTAAAGTATTACTTCCGGTTTTTTTATTTTAGAAGAAATTTAACATGTCGTTCTCGTTAATATAAAAATCTTAAAACCAAATTTGAAAAGTTTTGGAATATATCATAATATATTTTTCACGAAAATCTGTTGAAAACTTCAAGTAAAGTATCACTTCCGGTTTATCAATTTTAGAAAAAAATCTAACATATTCAAATTCATATAAAAATAGTAAATACAAAATTTGAAAAGTTTTGGAATATATCATGAAAATCTATTCAGAACTTCAAGTAAAGTATCATTTCCGGATCATAAATTTTAGCTAAAATTTAATATGTTGTTCTTCTTCATATAAAAGTCTTAAATACTAAATTTGATAAGTTTTGGAGTACATCGTAATATATTTTTTACGAAAATCTGTTCAGAGCTTCAAGTAAAGTGCCACTTCTGATTTATTAATTTTAGCTAAGATCTAATATATTGTTCCCCTTGATAAAGAAGTTTTAAATACTAAAACTGAAAAGTTTTTGGTTATATTTTAATATAATTTTTCATTAAAAACTGTTATGGAATTCATCGTAAAAACGTGTTGTGGGGACCCTAATTCGTGCTTATTTACTGAAAACTCACCATCGATTTTTTGGCACGGTTACATTACCTCTCTTACCTACGGTACGACGGGAGGTAAAAAGACATATATTAATATTTACACTGGAAAGGGTAGAAAATATATGTAAGTAAAAAATATTTTTTACATTCGTTGTCAAAAAATATTTTCAAATAAGTTGCCTACTACTTGAATGAAAATATTCTCACGCACGTTATATTATCATAATAGCACAATGAAGATTTAACGCATGTCGTTGCTCCAATTAGTTGTGTAACATAAATTAATTAGTTGATTATAGCAATGTTCGAACTACTGCTGTGAAGTTAATAGAGTAAAATATACTACAGACCGTTCAATTATTGCAACTTAAAGAAGAACAGTTAAGACTTTCCAGAACTACAAATCGCTTTTAATGCAGATAAAGTTTCAGAAATAATATATTAATTTAATAATAAGGTGCCAATTAAGATTTCTTAGTACTATTTAAAAAAAATCAATATTTCAATAAATCATTTATTTACCACAAAAGTTTTATAATGAATTGTAATTTTCCTCATTTAATTACAATACCTCAATACCGGTTTACATTTATATGAATATTTTTCGTTGAGGATTATATTAAATAAGAATACAAAGTATTCCTTATTCATTTTTCTTCCAGTATGTAGGACGAGCGGACAAAAAAAAACTAATTTTAAATGTGCAATAATAAATCTTTCGGCATATCACAGCGCTAGTCTTACCTTATAAAGTAACTCCTTTGAAGATTTATAGGTAAAAATAAATTCTACTGTTAAATTGGAAACAGTAAATTTTACTAAGAAAAATAAAAAGCATTACAAAAGTTTGTTCTTTTTTAACAATAATTACTAAGTTTTTCACTTCCTATACAAACTATACATATACTATACTTTGAAAACTTAGATAAATATTGTAATATATAGTTGATTTATCAATCAAAGTTTCCTCGCGAAGTGTCTGGACGCGAACTAATTGCAGTGGATCTTACCGAATATCCGGCACGTGCTTCTTCCGCATCCGGGAAGTTCTTCCCAAATAGTTTTGTCAATTAAATTACTCCTCATTAATAACACCACGTACTTACCACTTACTAAAACTTTATATAGAGGAATTTATTATGATTGAGAAGTATGTAATTTTTATTTTACGTTATTCATGGTAAAGGGAGATAGGGAAAGTGCTAAAAATTATACAATATTATGGCCATATATTGTAAAAGAAGTAGACCATCTGTTCGAGGTAAGATGGCCAAACTTATATTTTAATTCCAGTGCCATTAAACATGACAAAAAGTGATGATATTAAATAATAATTTTTAATTATTTATGGTGAAATTATAATCATAATTCTTGATTGTATTGTAACTTCTAGCACTGCAGTACAATTTTCCTTACAATTTTTGTAACTTTGTAATTTTCTGTGTTGCGTTGATAAAACACACAAACAACCATGCCATACCCGGGATTCGAAACCGGGACCTTTAGGTCGCAAGACGGCTACGCTGCCCCCTACACCTCCGAGGTAGGTTAAGGTGAAATTATGACAAATGCTGTATGCTGGAAATTAACTAAGAAAAGTTCAGAGTTAAAAGGATGTTCAAATCAAATTTATTAAATATAGTCAAGACAATTGACTTGTGTTCAGCAATAAAACTATAATTGACAAAACGACATACAAAAAAAGCATTTGTCTTCAAGGAACAGCAAGATTATTTTACTGTACAGAGCACTTACAGCATGTGGTGAACTCTTGAAATTTCTAGCAAGGTATGTCATCATTTCAACAAAGCGGCGCAAGTAATAGCCTGTTGGTATCCAATGTTATAATACAAGCAGTAAGAGGCGATATGCCGCTTTGTCATGATTACGATATTTATATTTTTATTGCTGGAAGCGACAGAGTCAATTTTTCCTACTATGGCTTACTTTTTAAACACTATTTTAAAAAGCACTTTTGCGAATAACACATCGGCACAGCTGCTTCACTATTAATATTTACATGCAGTTTTCAAAATGATTTCAGTTTTTAGTCAAAATTATGCGAAACTGTTTACATGCCAGTTTACAGATTGATATGATCACAGTTTCGGCGCACGCGCGTTTTTCTGATGTATGTGGCAGATGCTTTTCACTCAAAATTCGTCATTTTGCGATTATTCTAATTATTTTTTTCTATTTTGTACCACTTCGCACTAAAATTACACAACTGTTAGTTTATTTGTACGTTAGTAACACCAAGTAACATAAACCATAAATAATGTGAGTGTATTCATAATGGTTTGCTTAAACAAATATTTAATCTCTTTTAACTTCCTAATTGTAAAAAGATTCAGATGTATTATGATTTCTGACAAATACAAAAATAAAAAATCACTTGAACCCGATCCGGCATTTCTGGAACTTGCACCGCGACACCAAAGGAGAAACAGGAGAAGGGACTATATTCTGTTGATAAATTAAACACAATTTGCTTTACATACGAGTTATACATATAACTATAGTATATTTATATACCGTATTTTTATTTAATTCAGTAGTAGGTGTGGTTTAGATACGATTTTTGGAAGTATAAATAATTATCAAATATTTATTATTCGATTCCTAAACAAGGTTAAACAGGCTTAGTTTATCTACAGAATTCAGCCCTTTCTTGTTTAAAACTAACATGTTTTAAATGAGAGGAATTTGGAAAATATTAACCCCTTGAGGTAGCAACCCGCTGCACATGGGAATAGAACGGTTAACCCGCCCTGACTCTATTTAAATAAGTCAATAAATAAATAGAAATAACTGTTTCTGTTACTTGGAAAAATTAGTTATATATTTTTACGTGTTTAAGTTTAATTTTAGAATTGTTTGAAATAGCTGTAGTATCTTAAACTAATTATTAATATTAATATTATTGCATCTGGTTTCACGCGAGTGCGCGCGCACCCCCACGCCAAGGTAGTGCCGCTACATCATCGACCAACTCAGAGTGTCTCTGGCTTGCACACGGTAAACACGTAACGCGTCGTCGTCCACGAGAGTGGGTTTCCACCATTTTGCATTAACTTTCTGATTTTCATATGGTCAGTAAAGTAATTGGTTGTTTAATTATCGTACGCGTAGCTTGATTAGCCTAGCACGACTAATTCAAGGAGTTATCGTTCGGTTTTCATTTAATTTGGTACTTTATAGTTCGTGAATACTTTCCGCCGCTAATTTATGCAGCTAATAGACACATCTCAGGAATCAATTGTAAAATCGAACTGTACAATTTGATTTCTCACGGGAATTCGTGTTGTTAGGGATTTGATTCATATTTCCTTGGGTGAAATTATTATTATTTCTTTGTAAACCTGTTTGAACAAGTTCACGTTCGAGTGACGTCATCCACAGCGCATCTGCTGTTATTGTCGAATAGGTACAGTCAATGCAACAAGTTTGCATTCTAGTTGGTTGTTATTAAGTTCATTGAGTGTTTAACTAAATTTGTGTGGTCATACGCTTATTAAATGATTTAGTTAATTTATACAAATATCGTATTTGATCTATCTTTGGTTTATTATTGTTTATGTCACTTATATTCAATAAGCTATCACACATCTCTCAGAATTGTATTTCAGTTGTTTGTTATTTTGTTGCAATTATACTTAGCACGTTTGTTAGTTCGTAAAACTATCTGGTCCTTCGTTCGTTGTTAATTAGTACGTTTCACAAATTAGTATTATCCCGTTTATTGGCCAAGTCCAGTGATGTGAACCAGCTATCGAAGGTTGTAATTATTTTGGTTTACATATAGTTTTGTTTTATTCATTGAATTTAACATCAAACACATTGTTGGTGCTTCTAGACCGGATTCGCTGATCTAGAGACATCACATTTGGGCTTGCGAGCAGGATCAAAACATTTGGTTCTTCTAGGCCGGATTCGCTGGTTTAGGGATTGTACATTTGGTCCTTCGAGCCACTAGGTCCTTATTACTTAGTCCTTCGCACCGGAGGGACGGAACATTTCTCCTGTTTCTCATTTGGAATCGCAGTGCAAGTTTCAAAAAAGCCTGGTTAGGTTCAGGTCTTTCTTTTTTTGTAAATGTAAAAATCATGATACATCTGATTTCTGTCACAGTTCAGATCGTTCAGATGTTCAAATAAAATAAATATTTGTTTACGCAAACATTATGAATATGTTGATATACTTATGTGTTTCAAATATTTACTCGTATATGTATAATTACTATAATTTCACACATTTCAATTATTACAACTAACGCATTTTTCTTTGTGATTGCTAGGTTTTTGTTGCAATAAATTATTTATTTTTTGACGTCTTCGTTTCTATGGAATTATAAAATAGTGCATTCCATGGTGGAATCAATATTATTATTATTATTATTAATATTATTATTATTATTATTATTATTATTGTATTTATTGATGAAAATACATTTCAAACTTATACGAGTAATACATACATAAATGCATACAGAATATTTAAAATTAAACAAAAAAACCTTATTTATATTTTGCGTTCATAATGAAGTCATTACGATACGCAATTGCGTATCGTAATGACCTTCATTTCGATACGCAATTTTTTGTTTTAGACGGTTGGTACTAGATGACGTTTCTTTAACCCATTTTTATCTAATTTATTTTTAGTTAATTGACAATTCATTTTAATAATATAATGTCGAAATTATTATTTTTTTTTATTTAGGGAAGATTATTTACATGAAAATGTACAAATGGTTACAAATATTATCACAAATTAAATAAGTAAATGTTATTGTAGAAGGCGCAAAATATAAAAAATAGTATAAAAACTCATTTTATAAGACTTTCTTTCGCACTCTCGCTAACGTTCGTTTTCTAAATCTTGACACGTGCGAAAAAAACTTGTCTTATAAAACACGTTCTTTAATATACTATTTCTGTATCTAGGAGGGCTTCACCGAGCCGCAGTGTTTAGCCAATTTATAGCACCTAAGTGTTATAAATACAAGTAGCTGTATTTATTTTTTATGACAAATAATCACAAATTCTCGGTCGACGTTATAGCGAGCTAGGAGAGATGTGCGCTAAACCGGTCGACCACCAACACCAAGCCGACTAAAATAAAAACTAAAATTAAAACTTAAAAATAAGTGGACGAGTCCATGTAAACATATTCTCACAGATACATTTTAGAGATATTTGCATAGAGTGTTAAAAGACGTTACTGTATTCTTACAAGTATATCTAGTTTTAACAATACAATATTCACTAATTTTTCTATTAAAACTTTCAAGGAAAATAAAATCAAAAATTTCATATTGAATTAATAGTTTTTTAAATTAAGAATATAAACTCTACACGCGAGCGTTGAGTGCCCGTGACGTGACATTTGGTAAACGCCCGCACGGTACAAATATGTTATTATCATTACCGAAACTTGAGTACGAAAGCAGATTGGCACACCCAGCAATGGGTAATATGCCGTGATGATATATTTATATTTTATATGTGTTTATGAACTTTTTTTCAATATTCTTAAAATTTAATTTGCTTTTTCATCCAGTTCACATCGATTAGTTTCTCTGTATCTTAACTAGCCAATTAGTGAACACTCTTACCTTTTCCTTTATAAAGAAGTAAGTTCTGTAACGGAAATAATTTTTTTTCAATATAATTTCCTTAAACTACAATGGACTGAATTAAACGAAGTTTCAGTCCTTATACACCATCCAGGAAGTACTACTATTCGATCTCTAATAATTAGTTATTTAGTTACCAGTTATTTTGTTTTAGCTGACCTTTTCGTACCTACCACATCGCATACTTGCTTTTCTCAAATACGAGTATTATGAAGTTTGCGGCGTTCTTAAATAGAAAAAATTATATTGCGGCCCGTCATATAATTTTTTCTATTTTGGTTCTTTAATATGTACTTTATGAAACCCATTTGGATGTCATAAAGTACTTTTTTATGAGATCCAAATGAGTTTCATAAAGTACATATTAAATACCCGTAATTGAAATTCCTGAACATAGAATAACGTAAATTTTTTGAAAAATCACCAAAATAGAAAATATAGTATAAAATACACGCAAGCCGCATCGTTTCTAAGAATGACGCGTGCGCTAAAATCATATCTTATGAAACTTGTATCTTAATGTACTATAAGGAAAGTGACAATAACCGAGTATCAATATGTCAAAATATGAAAATTAACCACTGTATTTTGTCCTTATAATAATAAAAATTAAATATTATTTTGTAATGGTATTGCTATTTGCAATAGAATGTTTTGAATAAGGAATGTGATTGAACATTCTCAGATTCCTACCTCATGAAGTAGTGGTTTCGATGATTTATTTTATTTTATATCATGAACAGGCGAGAATGTGTTTCATATTTTTTGTAAATTATGCAGCATATTCGAGATTTTTTTTTATTTATTTAATTTTTAAAATTAATCTTGCACATTTGACAGCTAAAATAGTGACTTTCTGGAATTAGTGCTACTTCAAGAGATGAGAATATTGGCATAATGACATAATATTTAGTAAAAAAAAGTGCTTAATTTTAACTGGTTAAAATTGTCCATTAGAAATAGATTTTACAAAGAAAATTTCTAATCTTTTGTTATATGTCAACATAGATAATTGGGTGAATTTTTTACTTGCTAAATATTAACCACTGAGTTCTCCAAATTATTAATTATTTTTTTTTTCGTAAACTAATAGTTATTTTTATATCAAGGTCGCAAAATCTTGCTTTAGCGTACCGAGAAAAAAATTGTCGAGGACATAGTGTATACACAATATTTTTGTCCTACCGTAGAAAATGTATAATTACAAATTTTATTGTATTTAAACAGTTTAATTCATTGAAAAAGGGCTCTATTCTATAACTCGGTGGTTAATTTTTAACCACTGGTTAAAATTTTTATTCAATATTGATTTGACAACTAAAAATCCCTTTTTTGTTATATGTCAACATATTTGATTGTTTAAAAATTTAACCAATGGTTAAAAATTAACCACAGAATAGACCCTATCGAAAGGCGGCATTAATGGGACTGAAATTTGATAAACAAAACAATTAGTTTTGTAAAAAATCGTTGAAAAGATATTAAATAATTTTTAAAATAACTATTTTACAATGTTTATTGTATTCATTTTAAAAAATCAACCAAGAAACTTACTGTTTTCAATTTCAAAAATCTGATGTGGCCAACACCAAACCGCCCGCTATTTAATATTTATCAATTTAAATATACATACTTACATATCTAGATATTGCGGTAATTGTATTGATCCATTCCATATAACTGTAGTTCTATTTACTATTTTCTTTTAAAAACGTTACTATTATTAATTTGAAATGATTAGTTCTTTGACAGTGACATTTATCTGTCAGTTACATACATTTAAGGTATGAGCTGTGTAACCAAGGAGTTTTGCTTGTTTAAAGCGTAGAGTGGGAGATTCACGCACACACACACACAAATACACACACACACATACACACACACACAAATACACACACACACATACACACACACACACACACAGACAGACACACACACAGACACACACACACACACACACACACACACACACACACACACACACACACACATACATACACACGCAGACATCATTGTCAAAATGTTAAAATTGAATTCTAGAGACCTTAAAACATGGTCATTTACCAAAATCTCGATATGCGATTTTTAGCACAATCCCTATACCTCCCTAACCAAGGGTAGCGGAAGGTAAAAATCATCACTGCCATTGTCTTTATTATCTGTCGTCTCATTTCGCGGACGCTAGTATAGTAACGGCTGCGAAATTAAATATCGCGGATTGTATTGCGTCTGCGAAATATTTAGTTTGCGTACGGTTGCAGAATAAAAAAGTAACTAATATATTTTAAAATACGGCTCTTTTGTTTGCAGACAGTATCACATAGTTGAAAAAAAAATATTAATCACATGCCGCATTACATGTATTTTATCCATGGTCATTTGTATAAGTGTTTTATAATATATCAGCCTGAGCGGTACATCTGGTTTTTTACTTGCGTATGTAACGGCGGATTTTACTGTTTTTTTACCTTTTTACCTAGGAAGGTATTGTCTTTGGTCAAAAAATTCGGTGGTGAGTTTTTGATGAATAAGCACGTTTTAGGGTCCCTAGAATACGATTTTACTATTTTTACGATGATGTCTGTACGTGTGTATGTGTGTGTGTGTGTGTGTGTGTGTGTGTGTGTGTGTGTGTGTGTGTGTGTGTGTGTGTGTGTGTGTGTATGTGTGTGTGTGTATGTATGTATGTATGTGTGTCCGTGTGTGTGTGTGTGTGTGTAACAAAATTTTCGTCTACGATAACTTCCATACTACAATTCTAAAAATTATAATTCTTTCATATTTCTTTTCGTTACATCTATTCGAAGAGCTGATTAGATTTTGGTTAGAATTGGACAACCGGAAGTACCCTCATTTGAAGATTTTAACAGTTTTTCTTGAAAAAACTATGTTAAATATCATTTTTTCACATTTAATGTTATTATAAATATTAAAGAATATTTTATTTTCTATACGATTTTATTGCATTTTATACCTAATATTAAATGGATATAGAGTTAAAAAATCTGATGTGGCCAGCACATTACCTTCCATCAGTTCTATGTATTTTGTATAAATTTCACACAGAAAGTTCCTTGCTAAAGATTATATTTCCGGCAGTTGCATGTATTTTATGCAAATTTCATACAGAAATTTTATAGCAAAAGATCCTATATTTCCAGTAAAATTATACGACAGACACACTATGTCAATTTCACTTGACACTGACATCTTTCAATCAAAATTTTCTTAATATGTTAAATGTCATTTTTTCAAATTTAATGTTATTATAAATATTAAAGAACATTATTCTCTATACGATTTGACTGCATTTTAAACTTCATATTAAATGGATAGAGAGATAAAATTATAAAGAAATTAAATTTCATAAATTAGCCAGCTATGGTAGAAACATCTACTATAATTAAAAATTCTGATTGAAAGATGTCAGTGTCAAGTGCAATTGACATATTCGTAGTATTTTTGTGTTATAATTTTAGTCGAAATATAGGATCTTTTTGCTCGAAATACATACAGCTGTCGAAGGTAATGTATATACAAGAAACTTAAAATCTTTTGCAAGGAACTTTCTGTATGGATTTTATAGAAAATACATACGGATTTACGAAAATTCTACCGGTAGATACCGCATCTAGCGACTGTGTTTGAAAACACGAGTGGTAAAAAGTTACCGTGTTCGAAAATTGTTCAATATATACCAGATCCATCTATCGGATTCATAAGGAATCTAATCTCAAAAAAAGTTAGTGATGCAAAGCGAAGCGCGCGCGTTAAAATGGAAATGTGTTCAAAGTAGGACTCTGCTCAGTTTGTTAACTACGTCAAATTTCTAACCTGTTTAAAATATTTTCATAGGTTATGGATCTACCCTGTTTACCACTTGCGTTCTTAAAATGTCGATTCTGGTAGCTATAAAAAGCTGTTTACCGGTAACAGTTCTCCGGTAGAAGTTTCGTAAATACCTCATATAACTGACGGAAGGTAATGTGCTGGCCACATCAGATTTTTTAACTCTATATTCATTTAATATTAAGTATAAAATCGTATAGAGAATAAAATATTCTTTAATATTTATAATAACATTAAACGTGAAAAAATGATATTTAACATAGTTTTTTCAAGAAAAACTGTTAAAATCTTCAAATTAAGGTACTTCCGGTTGTCCAATTCTAACCAAAATCTAATCAGCTCTTCACATGTATATAACGAAAAGAAATACGAAATAATTATAATTTTTAGAATTGTAGTATGGAAGTTATCGCAGACGAAAATTTTGTTACATACACACACACACACGGACACACATACATACACACACACGCACACACACACATACAGACATCATCGTAAAAATAGTAAAATCGTATTGTAGGGACCCTAAAACGTGCTTATTCATCAAAAACTCATCACCGAATTTTTTGACCAAAGACAATACCTTCCTTACATAAAGGTGACGGAAGGTGAAAATTATAAAGAAATTAAATTTCATAAAGTAGCCATAGCTGTGGAAACAGCTACTATATTAAAAAAAATTGATTGAAAGATGTCAGTGTCAAGTGAAATTGACATAGTGTGTTTGTCTTATAATTTTACTGGAAATAGGTATAGGATCTTTTGCTTTCTGTATGGAATTTGTATAAAATACATACAACTGCTTTAAGGTAATGTACAAGAAATAATAATAATAATAATAATAATAATAATAATAATAATAATAATAATAATAATAATAAATCTTTTATTTCTGCAGATACATTACACTGTATATAGAAAACGCCACAAAATAATAATTTTCTGTATGAAATTTGCATAAAATACATGAAATTGCCGGAAGGTAATGAACAAGAAATAGAATATTTAATTTAGCAAGGAACTTTCCGTATGAAATTTGTACTAAATACATATAACTGACGGAAGGTAATGTGCTGGCCACATCAGATTTTTTTATTATTGTAATGCTAATATTATACACGTAGATATAAAAATCTTAAGGGGTATTTGACCCTCAGCTAATATATTCTGAAATTTCTCACTATATATGCAATACCCTCAACGGAAGTCAACTACGATTACATTTATATAACTTACCCAGCACATAGTTCCAATGGTTTAAACTTTGTTGATTAAGATCGAAATTTAATTGAATCTGCTCTGGTCATGGTACATATCTTTGTGAAGTTGAGGAGTTTGAACGCTCTTGAGTAACTTTACAGAACCACTAATCAATCCGTGCTATTCCAAGTTAACTCTATCGTAAATAACTTGAAGAATTTATTTAACTGTGAACGTTTTATTACACAACAACCATTGCTACATTTAAAAGAATAATTGATGCCGGGTTTTCTTTTCTTTGGAATAAAAAAATTAACAAACATTTTATATAATAATAAACAATATTTTTCTTGAACTAGTATAGAATTGTAAAATATTGAAATGAAAATTAAAATTACATCTAAATTCAAAAAATTAGCATTCTTTCAATCAAATGCACTAAGCTGCTGAAAGATATTTTTTTTATAACTTTGTCAATGAAGCAGTATAACTACCCTATTGAGTAGAGAGAACTACTAATGTGTGACTATATTATATCTAATGTCTAGTGCAGTGTCAGCTCACGAAAAACGTGAAATTTGGACGGGCTGTTTGATGAGAAAAATTTCAGAACTAGTTTAAACTTATCTGAACCAACTCGTGAGGTAGTGTAAATAGTACAGACAGAAATATGAGGACTAAATGTTTGAAGCTGTTTTGGTTAACCTGATATTTTCAGTTATTTTTATTTGTTTTAAATTTACATTAATGGACAAAAATTTTATATGTATCTATTTATGAAGTAGATGATGATGACAATTATTAACATCTTAATTTTTCATAGGTTACAATTTTTGTAACTAAACAATATCGTAGTTCGTTCTTTCGCCTGTTGAACTTATCGTGTTTTTGACACTTATAAATTAGTGTACACTATTCTGAATTGTACCTCACTACACTACTACATATACTACATTTTTAAAATAGTCATTGTACAGGCGAGAGACTATTGATGTTAGGGAGGACTTACATCTCTGGCCACTAGTTTAGTATTAAAAACGTATTTAATGGACTATTCTACCGTTGTAAAGAAATAGTAAATTTTAATAATTATAAGGTAGCATACGTTAAATTAAAAGTTTTAGTAAAAAGAAAACGATGAAATATTACCTGCTTGTAATAAAAATGCTTAATTATTGTAAACGTGACGTTAAAGTCCCTTAAAACGTCCCGAGCATGCTAATCGGTTATTATAGTAAATTTTTTGTTTGACTTCAATTTAACAACCATAGCAACACTATTGTCATCCTAATGACACTGTCGAAATGGTTCATGACATAAATTCAAATATATTTTATTTTAAATATTTTATTTATTGTATTTTTTATTTCTGTATTGTTTACTACCTAATTAATTGGAAAAAAGAAAGATTTATTAAAAATAAATAAAAATATATGCCTAATGTAGACAGTGCAGATACCCCTAGAATTAAGTGTTTGAGAAGCATAACCAACGCGGGACTAGTTGTCACAAATAATTACTGAGTTGACATGCAGTTTTCAAACCATCGTTGTATTCAGTGTCAAAACGGTTTTGTGTTCTCACAAACCGAAATTAAATTTCATGGGTTTGACTTGAAAACTAGCTTCGAAACTACTCATGTAAACACTTAAAATTCAGTGTTGATATTGCATAGGCGTACATAGCATAACGTTTCTGCCGCTTTGTTTTACTTGGTGTTAGTAACCTATAAATAAGCTGTTGTCTAGTTTTAGTGCATAGTGGTACAAAGTAGAAAAAATTATTGATATAATGTCAAAACGTAGAATTTGGAGTGAAGAGAATCTGTCACATCAGCCAAATGTGCATGCGCCGAAACTGTTTTCAAATCAATCTGTAAACCAGTTGTTTGTAAACAGTTTCGCGTAATTTTGACTGAAAACTGAAACCATTTTCAAAACTACTTGCAAACGTAGTAATAGTTATGACAAGCATAGATATATTTACCAAATATTTCATACTTGATTTTTATCATGAAATTCGAATTTTAACTTATCTCAATCTTATTTATCTTTAAAAGAACAGACATTAATTTGAATAACTTGTTACGAAAGCAGTTGTTTCAGTGATTTAAAATAACTTCAAATTAATTAGTATCGTGTTCCTGGCAACTTAAGCGTGTAATGAGTTAATGAGTGTGATACATGAGACGATTCATAAAGCTAATGGAACAAATTATGTCTACAATGTAAATTACTGAGTAAGTAGAACTGTAAACTCCTACGGTATTCCTTTTTACCTCCCGTAATACCGTAGGTAAGGGAGGTAAAGTTATCGGTGCAATAATTCGATGGTGAGTTTTCAGTAAATAAGCACAAATTAGTGTGTGTGTGTGTGTGTGTGTGTATGTGTGTATGAATACCAGAAGACATTTAAAATGACTTTAGCAACAGGATTCAGGGATGTATTTAAAAAATTTAGTACCGCATATTCTAGTTCGTTCGTCTCAGGTGTAAGCAACCCTCTATTTCATAGAATTGCCAAAGTAAATAGTTTAAAGATCAAATATTTGTTATAATCAACACTAACGAAAAATGTTTGAAATATTTTAAACACACCCCTGTTTTTGATATTCAGTTACACTAGTCGGTCATCTATTTTCAGCTAAACATGGTAATGTATTTCTGTGCTTTCCTAGTGCAGTATTTAAATAGGTACATGAAAAAATTTCATACCTGAATATTTCGTATAATTCTATTCTTCTCTAGGGTTTCAAAAGAAACCAAATCTATAAAATAATTTAAACGTCAACTTTCATTCGCTAGTCATACCATATCTATCTCTAACCATCATCGGTTTTGCATGTCTAAGGAGGAAAAGAAGAAGTAGGCGGAACCGGCTGGACCGTAAACACCACAATGTGTCCTCCACTCTAGATGTTCAACAAAACTGAAGATATTTTTCGCATTTTTTCTGTGAACTAGGAGGAATATTACGCTTTGAACTTTGTACTTTACAGAGTTTGCTGTCAATACATAATCATACCTATATGATCACAGAGCTGACAAATGAATAATTTTTCCACTCCACACAACGTGCAAATAAATACTATATACTTTAGTTATTTTCATTTTATACCAAATCACCTATTTTATAACGGAATTGAATTTACCGATCCACGGTATTATAACGGAAGCTAAATCCAAAGAAACGATCAGTGACTATGTTAGCACTAAGAACAATGCAATTTCTATCTTTTCCAGGCACAAGTATATATAAAAAATGACCCACATTTTTAGCACGCTTGAAAAATGCTTAACGTTATTGATTTCTAATAATAATATGTATGAATGAAAAATATAAAATAATACTCGTATGTTGTAAACATAGGGTTTGTTAATAATTTAAACATTATTTTTTTCGAACTATTTGTATTGTGCTAATATCAATTGAAAAATTGAAACTTTTTGATAATAATAAATATTAATAATTTTTTATTTGAAATACATTAGTTTAATTATAATATTTTTTTACTCTTTGCGCGCATAAATGCATGGTGCGCTGTTATAAAAACTAAACTAATCAATGTCAAATAAAAATTTATTATTTTATATAAAATAGATATAAAAAGAGTACATAGAATAAGCACAACTACGATGGAAAAGACATCTATACAGAATGAAAGAAGAAAGAACAGCTAAACGAATTTACGAAGCTAAACCAATAGGTAAAAGAAAGCGAGGTAGACCAACAAAGACGTGGAATGAAGATGTAAGAGAAGCTTTGGGAAAGAGAGGTGTGAAATGGCAAGAAGCGGGTCCACTAATGCAAGACAGGAAAATATGGAGAGAAATTTAGAAAAGAAAACCTGATGAAGAAAAATAGATGAGCATAAACAAGATACAATCATAACCTTACACCGAAAGGTAGATATAGGTTCCAGGATTAAGTAAGTAAGTATAAAATTTGCAACACCCAAAATTACAATTCTGAACTATTAATAGAAGCTGATATCTAACACTCTTACTTATTTTTATTTATTATAAACAAAATAAAAATAAATCAAAAAGAATCCGATAGTAGTTATTATATTTGGCGTGACATTTGTTGGATATATTTTGTCATTTATCATATATATTAAAATACTTTGTTCGTTGAAACGAGAGAATGTGGAACTAATTCTTAAACAGGGAAGTCATTCTACTGACTCGGCTCCAAAATTACCTTCTTTTGACCAATCTTTTTTAATGTTACAAGCATACCAATGAAAGTTGCTCACATTTTTACCTATAAGAAAGATCATTTTCGATGAAATAAAAATACGTTGTGACTATCACAGTACTTTCTTCAGTATTTGTAAAAACGAAGACAATAGTAACATTTTTACCTTCCGTCAACTTTAGGTAAGGAAGGTGTTGTCTTTAGTCAAAAAATTCGGTGGTGTTTTTGATGAATAAGCACGTTTTAGGGTTCCTGGAATACGATTTTACTATTTTTACGATCATGTCTGTATGTGTGTGTGTATGTGTGTACGTATGTGTATGTGTGTATTTGTGTGTGTATGTGTGTGTGTGTATGTGTGTGTGTGTGTGTGACAAAATTTTCTATTGCGCTAACTCTACTACTAAAATTCGAAAAATTATAATTCTTTTGTATTCCTATTCGTTACATCCATATAAAGAGCTGATTAGATTTTGGTTATGAATGGTTAACCGGAAGTACCCTCATTTGAAGATTTTAACAGTTTTTCTTGAAAAAACGATGTTAAATATCATATTTTCACATTTTATATAATATAAATATTAAAGATTATTTTATTCTCTATACGATTTGAATGCATTTTATACTTCATATTAAATGGATATAGAGTTAAAAATTATAAAGAAATTAAATATCATATATTAGCCAGCTATGCTATAACACTGGAAACAGCTGCTACATTAAAAAAATTTTGATGTCAGGTGTCAGTGACAAATGTAATTGACAGTATGTTTGTTATAATTTTGCTGAAAATATAGGATCTTTTGCTAGAAACTTTCTGTATGGTATTTGTATATAAAATACATTCAACTGCCTTAAGCTAATGTACTACAAATAGAATCTTTTTCAAAAAACTGTCTGTATGACATTTATAAAAAAATACATAGAACTGACGGAAGGTAATGTGCTGGTCACATCAGATTTTTTATATATTATTTTTACCTAGGAAATGTAATCAATAGTACTCACGCACCCACAAAGCTGACATTGAGAGAACACTACAGGAGTCACTTTTATACTAGTACGTATTTGAAAATTGAAGACCGTTTTTTCAAAACTCCCTGTTTCAAAAAATGTAGTTTTCCAGAAAACTGTTTTTTTATGTTGTGTGCTTGCATTAAAGTAACTAGAAAGAAATCGATTTTACAGATAAAATTAAAAGTTATGGTATGAAGCGAAATTTGATCCAACGGATTGCACCATCCGATCAGGCGCAGCTGATAATATAAGGAAACTATGTGCCACTCATTTTTCAAATATTGGACAGAATGAGATTTTAAATACGGTACTAAATTGGAAAATTGAAAATAATTTTGAAGTTTGCCGACGGTCGGAATTGAGCAAACAAAAAGAAAAACATTATTTTTCTTACTTCACCCATTTATAATAAAACGAATAATGTTGTAGGGCTGAATTTCATTTCATTGTTGTTATTCACGTGTGATTGGAAAAATAATTTTAGCGTATCAATAGAGAATTCATAATTACCAAGCTGAAAATGAAACGTGTAAAACATGGGTTGACCGCAGAGAAAATGATATATTTCGAACAGAGCAAGATAACACAAAATGTTTTCGTTTCCAGAATAACTTCATATAAAATTCATAGAAACGTGTATTGGTGTATTTGTATAGAAAAGTTCAAAAAAAAAAACTTTTATTCCAGAATAATCTTTCTTCGGAAAAGATTTCATTTTACTCCACAAAAATATATTTAAAAAAACTAATACTGTATCGTTCAAAATACCTTTCTATGTTACATTGTATTATTATATGTTATGTACACCATAAATCGCTCTGCACAAACATTCTGCTGCACCTTTTTGTTGGATATCATTTTATTTTTCAATAATTTTTTTAATTAGTGCATGCAATATAGGCCTGGCCTTTTATTCGAACCCAGACATTTGAAATTCGACATAACATGAAGAGTCATAATAGGATGTATTTTGTATCACGCCATGTTAATTTTAATAGTCAGTTAAATTTTGAAACTAATGGAAGCAAATTTATTTAATTTTTTATTGTTTTACTACTGTATGCCGGTGTCTGGTCGCGAATCTGGGGACTTGGATTGCGTAAAGCCACTCTGCTTTGTAGTAGAGAGTGGGGCATGTTTCCTTAATCTTTTTGTAGTGGTAAGGGTTGTTTATTATTAAATTATTCAATTATTATATTACATTTTAAATATAAACATATTATTGTGGTGGTTCTGAGATACACTAGGATTTATCTGAGATATGGCAACCAACATAGAATCCATTCGCATGGTGAATACAGAACATTCAAATGTTTTATTACATTTTTACGCCATACTTTTAAAAGAAAATAAAAAGGCAGAGCCTACGCAACCAATGCCAGTTGCCGACGACAAGCATTATACGTAGCTTGTCTATTTCTGTAAAAATAACAACAATAACCTAAACTAACGCACAGTCACACTTGGAAAAGTCGGGCCAATGCCAGTTGCCGACGACAAGCATTATACGTAGCTTGTCTATTTCTGTAAAAATAAGAACAATAACCTAAACTAACGCACAGTCACACTTGGAAAAGTCGGGCCAATGCCAGTTGCCGACGACAAGCATTATACGTAGCTTGTCTATTTCTGTAAAAATAACAACCATAACCTAAACTAACGCACAGTCACACTTTTCCAGTAGGGCCAAGTTTTGTTGCGTTAGGTTATTGTTTTTACTCGTATGTTTAGAGAAATATACAAACTCTCAGATAAATGCCAGAGTTTCAGACCAACCACAATAACAGACTCTGTATTGCGCTGGGGTTTGACGAATAAGAGTGAAAATCCACCTCTGTCAAAGTCCTGAGCCTTCTAGAACATTGCCCGCACTGTACTGTACAGCGGAATTCCTGTACGCCTCCGGGTTTCATCGCGACTGAAACCAAAAATTATTTCGAATTTGATAGCACAAAAGTGACTCATGTCAACAATGCGTGCACGTAAGGTGACGCCTGGTAACCACCCACACGGTGAAAATATGTCATCATTTTTATTCTATTTTCACTGCTGGTTTTGGTGAAAATATGAAACGGATGTTAAAATTTGTAATATCTATTAGGTACCCGTCATTTTATTTTTTATTTTGTTTTTACTTCTGTTATTGCTAAAAAAATTAAACAGGATGTTAAAATTTACATGACAAGATACAGAATATTATTAGCGGTATAATGCGCACGTCTAATAAATTTGTAGTAATACGACCTTTTTTATTACAGAAAATGATTACTTTATTATTAGTTTGTCTTTTAATAATCATTAATTTATTTTTACCAAACTTACCTCTTTATATTTTTATAAATAGTCCGTTGTTGTCAATAATTTGTACCAAAAATAAAATGCTTTTGTATCCGTTTATAACGTCATCAGCATTGTAATTTGCAATAACATAAATTGGTTTAAGATTATTGACATTCAGAGGCTCTTTCCCTTTAAATGCTTCATATTCATCAGAATCTGCTATCTGATAGCAGAATTAGTAGACTTTCTGTTCCTCTAGCTGTATTGGTAATTTTTTGTCGACTGCAAATAAAGCAACAAGTTTATTCTCAAGAGTATAGAGCTTTGTTCGTTCAAATTATCGTTCTTTGTATTTGACCTACCTTATAAAATGACAGGAAAATAAATAATATTTAAGATTTCATTGTATTTATTCTCTTTGTTTTTATTTGTGTACAAAATTTATAATTTCATATTCATACATGATTACAAAAACCTTTTTGCTACGTTTTTTCTATTTTACTTCCTGTAAATTTGATAGATTATCGTAAATATTTTATTTACTTACTTACTCCTGTAAAAAGAATATCAAATTGAGCAAGTAAAAGTTACTTTTTACCGGTTATGCTTGAATGTTATACTCTTTTATGGGTAGCTTATATAGGCCAGGCGCTAGAAGCCAAAAGAGGACGTGTTCGGGAAATAATTAGAGGAAAGCTGCAAATGGATTAAATCGCTTTATTTAAGATCTGGAATGAACATATTAAGTTTTCCCCCTCGAAAGACCTGAGCGTTGGCCGCCATATTGGAAAAAAGGAGCAAACTTGGAGTTTTTCGCCAATATCTTCGATTATGTTAGCCTAAAAGTAAAAATACCTATTACCAATATTAAAGACAATTGAATTCTCTACAAAAATGGTTTTTTGTACTTTTTGCTAAGACTTATAGTTTGAAAGCAATATCCGTGAGAAGTGTGTTATTTTCGCGCAACCGCACGAAACGTCGAATTTCGCACGCCGTATTTCGTTTTCTATGTTAAATACGACGCTGTTTCAATATTTTAACAAAAACCAACAAATTTTTCAGTGAATATATCAGTATTTATTACCAGTTAACAGTTTTTTGTCTCTTTTCCACACCACAATCAGTTCTTGTAAGTTAATTTTCTTCTTTTTGAAGTTGATGGTCGGCAGAGTTCTTTCTCTTGGTCGGTCTTCTTACTTTTGTCATATTGCTTGCCCATTTCGCCGTCATTTGTTGCCTCGTAAACTATCTCATTGTCGTCGGATATGAAGTGGTCCAATTGAATGTCAATTTCGGTGTCACCACTGAGTTCATCTAAAATGTTTTCGATATTTGTACACGATTGTCCCCGACAATTGTAACAAATGGCAGAACATCGAAGCCCAACTTTCCGGCAACTGCAGGCCGCTTTACATCCTTTTGTGCACTTGCAAGATATGGACTTTAAGAGCGATGGCGGAGCTGGTTCCTTAGTTGAGGTAATCGGAAGAAGGCCGTCTTTGGTCTTCTTCCAGCCCCAATCTAGCGGGGTTTTGTAGTTGCCGTACCACAGCTGGATTTGGTGGTACGTCCGTAAGGAATGCTGACGTGCAGCTGCCCGAGTAGGTGGCAAAGAAGCCAGATTGAAAGAAGATTTAGACATTGACCTGGCAAATAGTTGGAATCTCAGGTTATCTAACAAGTTTTGATCACTCTTGGCTACGTAAAGAGCTGTAATAAACTGCTGTCCTGCGGCATCAAGTCCATTCGGAGTCGCATCTGGGTCCTTGAAAATCTGCACGGTTGTCTGCAAATTTCTATCTTTTTCCAATATCTTAACGAACTTTAATTTTCCCTGTCTGAACAATGCGGAAGTGGTGTCGCTGCCACTGATATAAAACCGCATAATGCGACAAAAACAAGTGCAATGTTGACCAAGGAGCACTATGTTGACCAAAGTATGTGGCGCCACAGTATATCACGTGATTCGTAAGGTGCGTCTGCGCGTCAGAACGTTTTTAATTTTCAACTATATTTGCAGTATTTGAGGTTATAATATATGTTATATTGAATTAAAATGTTAATATCAACACAAAATTTTGGTGGAAATCCTGGAACATTTTATTTCTAACAGTGTACCACACTTCTCGGGGCTATTGCTTCCAAACTATAAGTCTTAGCAAAAAAGTACAAAAGACCATTTTTGTAGAGAATTCAATTATCTTTAATATTGGTAGTAGATATTTTTACTTTCAGGCTAACATAAACGAAGATATTGGCGAAAAACTTCAAGTTTGCTCCTTTTTTCCAATATGGCGGCCAACGCTCAGGTCTTTCGAGGGGGAAAACTTAATATGTTTATTCCAGAGCTTAAATAAAGCGATTAAAGCCGTTTGCAGCTTTCCTCTAATTATTTCCTTTAAAAACCTCTAGCGCCTGGCCTAATACTCTAAGACGACTTTTTATTTATCTTATTTACACAATAAGATGTATCAAGACGCGTTCTGTTACTCTCGGTGCCGTGATATGGAATATGTGCTACCAGCTTTGAAATTTCAAACAGAAAATAAATACTATATTTTTTATATTTTTGAAAAGTATATAAAATTTTCTTTGTAATAGTGAAAACAAGTATTACGTTGTATTATTTAAATATAAAAAAGTCGGACGTTTGAAATATCAAATAAAATAAATCACCATCGTGAAATTTAGTTTTATTAGATCTGTTGCCCAAATTACACCATATAAATGAATTTATCTAAAAAATTCCGTCATCTATGAAAAAAGAAAACAATAAATTCGCACACACTTGATTTCTTCATTCAATATATTTATATTTTAAATGTACGCCCTTTTATTTTTTAATAATACAAAGTACTGCTTGTTAACTACCACTGTAAAGAAATTTTTATGTGGCACTTTTGAAAATGGTTTCTAAATTTTCTGAATAATAATATTTAAGTTAGAGCGTTAAGAGGATCCATAAATAGTACGAGAGCTCACGACCAAAACCATGTCTCATAGTTTTACGGCCAAAACCGTTTAAAATTGATATATTAGGTGACCCTAGACCCGAATAAGTGGGCAGTAACGGTCAGAAACGTAACAGATTTCTGGATGGCCATTTTTGCTGTGTCAAAAAATTAGTAGGCGTTATTTTCATATTCCGTCAGATTAAAAATGTACATAGATTTTATTATTGTTACTAAATTTTTTATCAGGCATTTTGCGCACCTGAGCACAATTTCTACATCTGGTCAACTTATTTTATCATGTCAACAGTTTTCAGACGGAATGCTATATTATCGATCGGTAAAATTTGTTAACATTTTCAAAATGCTCTCAAAACATAAGGTGCTTAGACTTTTTACTGAAAATTGATTTTTACGCATAAATTCTCGCAAATTTAATTATAATAATAATTTTCAGACGTTTTGCTTTAATTATTTTTAGGTCTCTTTTTTATTATTGAATATGGTCTTTTTGGTATGCGCTACACTATCGGCGTCTAAAAAACTGTTTTTTGGTAACGCAGGTCTATTCCGCAATCTGACGGAATACTGCGATACAGTTTAGTAAAATTTGTTGACATTTTTGATATCGCGCTCAGATCATACACAATGAGCGAAATTTCTGAAATTAGCATTTTCGAATTCAGGCTCATCGAATCTATCGATTTTAAATGGCTTTGGCCATTATACTAACCACAATACACAAATGCGTATTTGCAATATTAATTGGTAAGAAATCTTTATGATAATTCCCTGTCTTGTTTTGGGAAATAAAAAATACTTCTTGTCTCGGTCTTGTCTTGATTTCAATAGAAAATCAAGAGTATATCTTGATTTTTGTGAAACATTATAATGAACCAACAATTATCTTCGTTATTAAGGGAGATAGCGATTATCTTCATATAAGCAAATTTACTAAAGTAAATATGGGCAATAAGATGTATCAAGAAGCGTTCTTTTATTTACGGTTCCGGAGTATGTGAAACCAACTTTGAAATTTCAAATGGAACGTACTTTCTTTTAATTTATTTTAATGCAAATCTTTTTATTATTTATAATGTAGGTACTCATATTTTCCTGCTGAACACATCCACAAAACAAGTTCTAAATTTATATTCAAATAAAATATTTCACTGCAACAGGTGGAATTTCTTTCAAGCTTCTTAAATATTTGCAAAGTATACTCTCGTATATAATTTACAGAAAATAAATATTTCCTGTATTTTTTAAAATCTGACTTTTTGTTACTCTGTAAAAGGTACAAATTACGTAAATAGAAATTCAGATTAACTCATCACAAGTAAAGATAAATTCAATGTTTTTGTTACTAGAAAATTTATATGAGCAGCCAGAATAAATTAAAGAGTCTACCAAAGTCCCAAATTTCGTAATATCTCATTTACGAATTACCATGCTTTAATTATCACATTGTCCAAAGAACCACTAGCATCTTATTTGTTATTAAAACAAATTCAAAAAAGAATATGGTACTTATCAAAGTTTGAAAGGATTTAATTATTATTTTTTTCAGAGATATTTACTAAACTCTGTCAATGAAATTATTTTCTAAATAAATTCCAAAATATATACAGGCTGTAAACGAAATTAGGAAACGCGATTTTTTTTCGGAAGTTATTAGAGATACAAAAAAAATATTATAAAACAAAATTGTAGGGGACCAAGTGGGGTATCTCCTTACAGAATAAAATATTTTTTAAACCAGTGGTTCTCATATTACAACACATGTTATATTTGCTTAAATGGGATAGCATATATTTCTTAGCTCCATTTGATACAGTATTTTTTTCTGAATTTAACCATGTAATTATTTTATATCCTTACATTATAAAAATATTGAGAAAAATTTAATTAAAGTTTAAATAAATTTTATTTTTATAGTTATTTTACAGTAAGCTATCTATGAAAAACAATTGAGCTTAAATTAAATTAAAACAAATATTTGTTAATTACCTTATAAATAGTGTTCTATCCGCAACAATACGATTTATTGTACACTAATAGTATGTTCCGTAATGCAACCGGTTCGACCAGATTTACGGTTTTGTGTTCCGTAAGTCCTGAAATTATTTACCGGTTTCTATTTGGAACGCGGTTCCTGAAAAAAGTTGGTAAAAAGTCGGACCACGGCAACCACGAAATAATCCTGGTTCATAACAAAATCAAACGATATCCGTCAGTATCAAATTTCTAAACCGCATTTTTAGTAGTATTACTAACAATTATTATAGATGTAAGTATGAAAACATTATTTATATTTGAGATATTGGTGATTGCGTTATTTTTATTCGCATTATTCAACGTTATCATTCATTTAGTTAATTTGTATTTTTGTTAAGTTGTGTCAATTTTAAATGTCATATGAATTAATGTCAATCTGTTCCGAAATAGATGAAAATATTCAGGAAATATATAATGGTGTACCAGCAATCAAGATACAGGTTTTCTGGTTGACTTACGGAACATAGTATAAATAATTCAAATTGACAAATATCAGGTTTTGTTTTCCATACATGGTCTACTGAAAAATATCTATAAAAATAAAATTTATTTAAATTTTAATTGAATTTTTCTCAATATTTTTATTATGTAAGGATATAAAATGATTACATGGTTAAATTCAGAAAAAAATACTGTATCGAATGGGCCTAAAATATATATACCATCCCATTTAAGAAAATATAACTTTGTGTTGTAACTTGAGAACCACTGGTTTAAAAAAATATTTTGTTCTGCAACGGGATGCTTCCCCTTGGTCTCCTACAACTTTATTTTATAGTATTTTTTTGTATCTCTAGTAACTTTTTAGAAAAATCGTGTTTCTTAGTTTCGTTTACACCTGTATATATATATATATATATATATATATATATATATATATATATATATATATATATATATATATATATATATATATATATATAGGTTTAAACGAAACTAGGAAACGCGATTTTTCTCGGAAGTTACTAGAGATACAGAAAAATATTATTATTACGACTAAATAATAATCAACAATTAAAATATTATGAGTTCGGTAAAGTCTGGCTTTTTATTAAAAAAATATAGGGAAAATATTTTTCAGTTATAGATGAATATACATATACCTACATGCATACCCTACATAACGAGTGCATGCATTATGTTGGGATCTTATAAACTCGGCTTAATTAGATAAAAGTTACCCATTTAGGATTCCATTTATTGAAGTATTTGCACAGAATCACTGCTATCTGAATATATAAACGTATTATAACGAAACTTTGTTAGCAAAACTATAAATGATTTTTTTTATATTTATGCGAACTTCTCCCTGACATGGGATTAGAATTAAGTTTCATTATTAATAATAAAGTTTAACTACATACTTATGTAAAATAAAAATTTAAAAACACTTGTTCAATGTAGGCGAAAGTAATAGAGCAATACTATATCGTGATTGTATCATTGAAGTAAATCAAGTGAGTGTCGTCACTGTAAAAGAGTTCATTAAAAAACTTAGGAACAACCATAATGGGGTCCTCCACTCTGATTTTTATATTGTAAATGAAAGTTCTTTTAATTTTGAAGCAATTCGTAGTATTAAAATGTCTTAATTATTTTTAGTCTAACTGCATTTGAATTTAATGTAAACGTAAGCTCTACAGTGGGCAGCGAGAGAAAGATAGCACTAACGTGACGTCACAGTGATACTGACAACAAACATCAAATATCTCGCAAAGTAATTATTAAGAAATTGTTTTTTTCATCTTAATCGGTATTTATTGAGTAATACTTTCGGTATAAAATATACATTTTATTATTTTTTGTTTTGGTGCTGGACCCCATCTAAGGTTGCCAACCGTACTATAATATATAGTACTATCCTATATTTGGTTGTACTACATACTGCTGAAAAGTAATATAATACACAAAAATAATATATTTTTTAATCATCGATACAGTTAAAACTTTTAATGCTATTTTTAAATGAGTAAAAGAGGCAACGCTGTAAAATTTATATCGCCAGTCTGAGGTCTGATGAACATCTGAACTTCAGATGTGGAACATACCTTAAGATTTGGTTAACAGACGCAGGAGGCGCGATGCGCCACAGCCGTTCTCAGAGTTCTTCGTATTCGCGGTATTCCCTAAATTTATGTCAAAACCAAAAGGTTATGTTTGTTTACACGTTAATCTAGTTATACTTCCTTTCACGTAAGAAAATAGTAGATGGCGCTTGAGCGCCGACTGTTTTTACATGTATTAAAGAAATAATTTAATTCCGTAAAACCAAACTTTGTCAATAACAAATATTATCTTTAAAATTGCACAAGGCCTTAATATTAAAAATTACAACAAAACATGAATAAACATCCCTTAATTCTGTAGATTTTATTAGATACCTACCTAACTATCAACTGACAGGTGATATTTTTTTCGTTTTTGAGAACTAGGTTTGCATTCTGACTAATCAAAGGGTTGAATTTATATCCCCATCTAAAGCAACACAATTTCTTACATAAAATGAAGTACCAATAATATTGTGAGTTAACAGTAATAAACGTAAAATTGAAAAAAGTTCGCAGAAATACATATCAGAATGAAAAAAATAAATAATTCCAGTGGTTCACCAAACATCAAAATAACGAATATGCAGTAAAATGCAACACACATTTAATTTTTTTTTTTAAAAACACTATCCTTATTTCCAACCACTTTTCATTGACGTGCTATATTTTTCTTCCATATATTTCTTTTTCTTTGATCTCTGAAGTACTATATTTTACAGAAAAAAAGTTGACAACCCTAACCCCGTCGTATTGTGATCATAAAGAAATATTACCGTAAATATAAACCAAGCCTAATAATAAACACTGTACAGATCCTATCCGCATTACATCAGCCTACGACATTACACAAAGACAAGGTTCTTTCAACTCATGCCTTGTATACATGTGTATGATGAAAACTATTAACTGTATGCTATCATATGTGAAAGTACAGAAGAAATGCACGTTGAATGACATTATCGGATATTGTTTACTACAATGATTCCTGATATATTTGTAAAAAAATCCTATACACTGATTCAGGGTTCGACGAAGGTCGTGTTGAACTATATAAACTGTGAGTTAAGTAGAGCAAGTATCAGTTGTTCAGCAAACAGTACAATAAATCAACTATCATGAACCCCCTGGTAAGTAAGATGGAACAGTGAAAATAATATTCTTGGCAACGGGTTACGTTACTAATATTTAAAAATATAAATACATATAATCTTATGGACTTTTTACTTCATTTTCACATTTCTTTCGAGTATGGCTTTTTATCAGTGAAGTTCGTATGCCTTTAATTTTTTAAAAATAAATTGTACATAGGCATATTTTTTTCTATAGCAGTCTTAAAGTGTGTAGTATCATTGCGTGCTTTTATTCACCTTTTTAAAAATCATATTCTTCTTTCAGTCCATCATCGCTCTTCTGGCTCTTGCCACCTACTCCTCCGCCTCCCTCCTCGCCCTGTCACCAGCTTCTGGAAGCATCGGTGTGGGTCTCAATGGAGCCGTTCTTGCCGGTCCTTCCGGCTCTGTGCGCACGGACAACGGTTTGGCTGGTCTTGGCGCAGGGGCACAGCTTAGTGGACCTGCAGGAGATGTGAGGACCCGAGGAGGAGCTGTTGCTCTGTCTGGACCTGGAGCTGCTGGATTGGGAATTGCGGCCGCTCCTCTGGGATTAGGATTGGCTGCACCTCTTGGTCTTGCTGCTCCTCTTGGACTTGGTGGTCCTCTTGGACTTGCTACTCCTCTTGGTCTTGCCGCTGGTCCTCTTGGTAAGTAAATAATTACTTATAATACGTACTTATACTAGGAATAAACTCGAAATATTACTAATATATGTTACAGAGTACCTAGTAAGTCATCATTGTTTACGCTTAACCACACATGTTTTTATTTTGACCTGTTTTTTTTAAAAAAAAACATTTGTTAGTTTCTTTCTGCGAGAGAAAATATTTTGTTATAAATTATTGTTTGCTAATGTGCTTATTCTGCAAATTTGACTTTAAAATTTAAAAAGACTGAGCTGTAAGATATTACTTTTGTTTTTTCTCGTAAATATTAATTATACTTATAAAATAAGGATAACAAATATTAACATTCTTACGTGAAAAGCGGAGTAGTACCTACTAAACAGATTTCGTTGAAAAATATTATTTTTCGTGATTTATATTAGAATAAAAATTAAAGTTAAATAACATAAATAAATAAATGAATAACTATATTATCACGACATATAACCCATTATTGAGGGTGCCAATATGCTCTGTACACGGTACACGGATCTCGATAATGGTCATATTTGTACCGTGCGGTCGTTTACCAGACGTTACCTCACGAGCACTTAATGCTGGCGTGGAGAATACACTACAGGGGTCATTTTTGTGCCATTTAAAATTTGAAATAATTTTGGCGTCGGTTGGTATCGAACCCGGATTGAAGTTTATAAAATTATACGCAGTTTACAGTATCGTCCAAAAATGTGGACACATCTGATAATTATTGTTCTGTCAACGTTCAATGAAACAACAAATTTTCTTGCTATTTGTCTCAAATTGTCACCTTCTCAAGACATTAATTTTTGCATAAATATTGTGAGAATTTTATTTTCTTGATGCATTTTTGCTATATTTTATTTTTATAATTTTAAATAGATACATTAATGAATTTCAGTAATTAATTAATTGTTATAGATCAATATTTTCAATTAAAATATTAACGCTGTAATAAATTCTCTAATTAATATCACTTAACAATGTGATAAATGTGACGACATGAAAAGAAAACGCGTATAACAAATACTTACTTTATAATGAAACCTAATTTCTATTATTTGAAATCTCAATAAAAGAAAAGGTACACAATGACAAAAGTATAATAAACTGTTCAGTTTTAGTGTAAGTGAAACACTTTCAACGCCTAAACTTATTTTTTCAAATCAGCAGGTGTATCCATATTTCTGGACAATACTTTATAACATACTTAAACATTTTTTTTACAAATATCTTAAGAAACAATTTTCAAATATTTAAATAGAAATGACAAATAAACATCACTGCACTGGTACAAAATAAATGTATTTTAATCAATATATGGTAAGATCATGATAATACAAACATGTAACAAAATGAATTTGATTTAGGTATTGCCGGTCCATTGGCCACTGGCGGTTTGCTTAAGGGAGGTTGGTGGTAAACAACTGACTGCTGCTCATCTCATCCCATCATCACGGCTCGGACTGATTCCATATCTTTAGATTATTAATGAATGAATACAAATACAGATACTAGTGCTTGTATATATTAATTTGTAAATAGAACAATTTTTATTACAAACATTTAAATATTTTTCATATACCCCCCTCAATGCTATTGTAAAACATTTTTCAGTGATAATTAAACTTTTTTCTGCAGAAATGAGTCAATAGTATATTAAAGAACGAATGACATAATTGTCATTGTCAACATTCGAAGGTATGCGTCGTGATCCAAACTTCCTTATCATAAAATAGGTAATCGAAAATATTTATGAAATGTGTTCTTTGTACAATTTTATTGTTTTACGCATTTTATGCCCATTTTAATTAATGTACCTGTAAAATTACTTTATGTTCCACAACATAATTCCATCCTTATTTTTGTAAAACCAGCTATATATGCGTTTGTTAAAATTCTCCAGGATAGTATACATGATATAGTAAAAGATAAGTAATATACATACTACACTACCCTACCTTTTACAACTATCTATGATTTTTTCTATTTCTTTCTAACCTTACTACTCTATTTCTTCTCTTCTTTTTGGTGATTTCTTACTTTTCAATTCAAAATTATATATAAATGAAATTCTTGACAATCGAAGGTGTCCGTTTATTTAGCAAGATTTGACATTCGATATATTTTGACATTAATAGCCACCAACGTTAAAAAAATAAATTAGACTACTCTATTAAAGCACTCGAATGAGCAATTAATTAACGAACACTTTCCGTTGCTGTAATAGCTTTGTTATAGAAACAAAATAGAAAAATAAATACATAAACAAATGAAAAGCAAATTATTTATTAATACATTAACAATAAACAACACCGACGTTTCGGTCACGAATTGACCATCCTCGGGGTTAGATTCAGTTATTTTAAAATTTCAGATTTGTTAAAATAATAATGTTTTTGATTATGTATCATTATTATTTTAACAAATCTGAAATTTTAAAATAACTTAATCTAACCCTGAGAATGGTCAATTTGTGACCGAAACGTCGGTGTTGTTTATTGTTAATGTATCAATAAATAATTTGCTCTTCAAGGACTGGTTCTCCATTAATTCACCTCTCCAAAGTTAAGAATTATCTTTGTTAATTATAAATGTTAAGAATTATGTTATATCGTTTTTCTAGGTGGGGGGCAATTTGGCAGATCAAGTAAACTTCAACGACTGATACATTTATCAAGTTATCCGCTACGTTACTTCCAACCATTGTTGATCAGCTGTTCCGAGGTTACCTTGGAACAGCTGACAACAAAAACATATTATTATTTTGTATTTTCTAGTTTGAACATCACGTCAAAATTTGTTATATTAAAAATATACAATTTATTTGTCCAATCGTTTATTTTACTCTAGTAACGATTAGATTATCTTAATATGATAATCTAATCATTACAGATATCTATACGTATATAAATGTAATTTTAAAATATTCAAATTTATCGGTTAACAACAATATAGGAAAACAGAATAAATAATAAGAAACAAATTGACTTACAATATTTGCATCTTTATTTTTCAGATTGTTAATGCACCATTTTTAATTGTAACTACCACTAAGAATGAACGTTATAATATTATTTACACTTAACACACACTAAAAACACTATTAATAATAACAGATATAGTTCATAACATTTAGATACATTGCAAATGTTGCCAATGCTGGAAGAAACGAACAGACCTGTTAGAATAAAAACTACCGCCTAGTGCAAGCAAATTCTATAAATATCATTTGAAAGAAATAAGTTGGTTTCTTTTTATTGCAATGTTATTACCAAATTTTGTGTACAAATTTTTAATTATGAGCCGGGGAAGGTTTTGAATTGTTTATATGAGCTATACAGAGTACGGGACATTGTCTAAAAGGTAAAAATTTCATTATTACATATTTTACTTGTGAATATACTCTTATTAATATGTCAATATTCCAAATTTTCTTTTTCCTCTTCCCCTTTACCATATAATATTTGCTCTTCACTTGCATTTTTGTGGATAAAATCCCTGCTTAAAAGATCATGTCCAATACAATATGTTTCCCCTTTTCTTATATCCCTTAAAATTCTTTTTTCTTGTCCAATTAACACATCATCATTCATGACTGTTTCTTTCCACCAAATGTTTTCCAACCGTCTGTTTCTATTTCTTTCTCAAAGTCCATTCAGCATAATACTCCACACAAAGCATTTTGAAAATATTTTTCGTAGTTCTACATTCCTGGATGTTAGATGTTGCCTTTCTGACTGTTCTTAATATCTTCCTTGCAGTTGCCATTCATATTAACTAAGTTTCCCACATATTTGAAGGAACTTAATTATTCTATACTCTCTCCCTTCAACCTTGTGTGTATGGGTCCCTCGTCCATGATTATTCTCATTACTTTATTCTCATTAGTTTATATCGTTTAATAACCTTCTTTATTTTGTTGCATTTTTACTTTGTTTTAGTGTAGTTTTATTTTTAATATTTTGCCAAGCTAAACATGAATATAATGATAATATTGGTATAGGTATAATATACCAAAACCTCGATATAAACGCATCAGAAATGTATTTTTTTCAAAATCGACAATTACTCCGCGAAGTTAGCCAAAATAGTAGCTAAATTTAACTTTACAGACTCATATGTCAAAATTTAACTTTACATACTCATCTGTCAAACTTGAATTAAGCTGAACTTATAACTCCTATAAAAATTGAAGCCCTGTGGTCAAAGTTATAAGATACCTGAGCGAGGATAAATATAAAAATCAAAAAACAAGCACTTAGGAGAAAAAACAGGAATTGTATTTGGCAGGTCGCACGACAAAATAGCGGTAGAACGGAGATTCGTACTTGTAAAACAGAGGCAACATTTGTAGTTTTTACTTCTAAGTGTAAACACCGAAACGATTTAGTACAAAATATCATGTATATTCAAAATAAATATTTATTTCACTACACCAAGGGGCCTGTTTCATAAAAATTACTAGTCGACAAGTTACAAGTGACAAGTGTACAAGTGACAAGTTCTAGTAATTTCTTTTTCAAGAATAATTTTTGACTACTTGTCAGTTTTCCTATATTACTAGTGTATTTTTACAAGTTGACAAGTTTGAAACCATGGTTTCATAGGTTTCATAGTAAATGTAATATGCAGCCACCTTTGCTTAAATATATATTTTAATCACATTAAAAAGTATGCGTTTTAAAATAATTTAATTTTATACAAATTTTGTCAGTTAACCCTTGCAATCAATGAAAGTAAAGCAGGTGAAATTATAATGATTTGTAATTATATTTAATATGGCAAAAATGATGTTAAATTGGCGTTTTTTCGGGAAATTGAAGAACATAAAGACATTCTATTTGGCGCTTTTTCCACAACTTTACAAAAAATGTTAAATGCGAAAAATAGAAATTAATCTATGAATTTGCTGTTTTGCACGCATTAATGAGGACTGGCAATATTGCCGGGATCAGGGATTTGTTAACAAATCCCTTGCCAGGATATATTATGAACAGTGGTAAATATTTTTGTTATAGTCTCACTTTGCAGTATAATAAAACATTTTCTCTATTTATTTAAACATAAACTCATTTTCATATTTTCTTTTAAAATTATAATTAGATTAATCAATTTTTACCTTCCGTCACCTTTAGGTAAGGAAGGTATTGTCTTTGGTCAAAAAATTCGGTGGTGAGTTTTTGATGAATAAGCACGTTTTAGGGTCCCTAGAATACGATTTTACTATTTTTACGATGATGTCTGTATGTATGTGTGTGTGTGTGTGTATGTATGTGTGTGGGTGTGTGTGTGTGTGCTGTGTGTGACAAAATTTTCTAATGCGATAACTCTAATACTACAATTCCAAAAATTATAATTCTTTCGTATTCCTCTTCGTTACATCCATGTGAAGAGCTGATTAGATTTAGGTTGTAATTGGTCAACCGGAACTACCCTCATTCGAAGATTTTAACAGTTTTTCTTGAAAAAAAGATGTTAAATATCATTTTTTCACATTTAATGTTATTATAAATATTAAAGAATTATTTATTCTCTATACGATTTGAATGCATTTTATACTTCATATTAAATCTACATAGAGTTAAAAAATTATAAAGAAATTAATTATCATATATATCAGTCAGCTTTGCTATAACTCTGGAAACAGCTGCTATACATTAAGAAAATTCTGATTGAAAGGTGTCAATGTCAAGTGCAGTTGACAGTATGTTTATGTTATAATTTTACTGGAAATATAGGATCTTTTGTTAGAAACTTTCTGTATGGAATTTGTATAAAATACATATAACTGCCTTAAGGTAATGTACAAGAAATATAATCTTTTGCAAGGAACTTTCTGTATGACATTTATACAAAATACATAGAAGTGACGGAAGGTAATGTGCTGGCCACATCAGATTTTTTTAATATTGGAATAATTGTCAAACCAATAATTTGACAAGTTTCTGTTTCAAAAACCTACAAGTGTAAATTACAAGTGACAAGTAAACTAGTCCGGTTCTACAAGTGTATTTTTGAAGTTTACAAGTGTAGCGTTTCAAAAAATATTTACTGGTTTTTACTACTAGTATTTTACAAGTGAACAGTAACCATGAATGAAAGATTGGTCATTTGAAAATTACAAGTTGACAAATGAATTCTTTATGACAATTAATTATAGGAATTTTCTTATGTAATGTAAAAACATGTGGTCCAGTGATTCAAAAAAGGAAGACGTTCATGTTCATTTTCGACGGGCTAGACGGGCTAGAATTTTTATAAGAAAATTGTGCTACGAATATATTGGGTATGAATTTAATGAACGATTTAGATTGTCTTCATAAAAAATGAGGCATTTAATAATTTTTCATAATACCATACTGTTAAATGTACTTTAACAGTACTGTATGCTCAACCGATATATGCATCAAAACAGCCACGGCCGTTATTTTTTATAACAGTACAATTATTAAAAATCATGTGTTCCTAAAAAAAATCTCAGCATCATGAAATTGTCATGAAGAGCTGTCACCTGTCAATATGCCATAGAAAATAGAATTTTAAGAAGATATTTTATGTTATTATGAAAAATACTGAACGTCACACGGCTGATATACAAATAACAGACACGGTTGATTATAAAATCTCGGCTATCGCTTCGATTTTACAACATTCAACCTCATCTGTTATTTGCTACATATCAGCCTTATGACGTTAATAACTATAATACTTTTCGATACAGTCCTTTCGCCGAAACGAGACAAATTGGAACTAACCCGGGATCCAAACCAAGTCATTCTTATTAGTCGATGATGATAAAACAGACTATAGCAATATTTAATAGGGAGCAATTATTCCAATATTAAAAAAATTAATTAATCTAATTAAAATTTTAAAAGAAAATATAAAAATGAGTTTAAGTTTAAATAAATAGAGAAAATGTTTTATTATACTGCAAAGTGAGACTATAACAAAAGCTTTTACCAGTGTTCATAGTGTATCCCGGCCAGGGATTTGTTAACAATCCCTCATCTCGGCAATATTGCCAGTCTTACTCATTAATGCGTGCGAAACAGCAAATTCATAGATTAATTTCTATTTTTCGCATTTCATATTTTTTGTTTAATTTGTGGAAAAAGCGCCAAAAAATAGAATGTATTTATGTTCTTTAATTTCCCGAAGAAACGCCAATTTAATAGCATTTTTGCCATATTAAATATAATTATAAATCATTATAATTTCATCTGCTTTATTTTCATTGATTGCAAGGGTTGAATGCCTTGATTGAATGACAAAATGTGGAGAAAATTAAATTATTTTAAAACGCATAATTTTTAATGTGATTAAAATATATATTTAAGGCAAGGGTGGCTGCATATTACATTTACTATGAAACCATGGTTTCAAACTTGTCAACTTGTAAAAATACACTAGTAATATTGGAAAACTGACAAGTAGTCAAAAATTATTCTTGAAACAGAAATTACTAGAACTTGTCACTTGTACACTTGTCACTTGTTACTCGTAACTTGTCGACTAGTAATTTTTATGAACAACTGTCAACTTGTAATTTTCAAATGACCAATCTTTCATTCATGGTTACTGTTCACTTGCAAAATACTAGTAGTAAAAACCAGTAAATATTTTTTGAAACGCTACACTTGTAAACTGCAAAAATACACTTGTAGCAACGGTCTAGTTTACTTGTCACTTGTAATTTCCACTTGTAGGTTTTTGAAACAGAAACTTGTCAAATTATTCGTTTGACAAGTTCTACAGTGGTAATTTACAAGTGTAGAAGTTTTATGAAACAGGGCCTAGCAAATGATAAGAAGTAATAATTTCCCCATTCACTACGTTCATAAATCTGTCACCCGAAGTCAACTACTTTAATTTTTATCTCAATTTTGGCATGCCATGCATAGGTATAATTAAATTTTAACTTCTAGAAGATTAATAATGAATACTATATCGGATTATTGCCATGATAACATGATAAATTTGTCATTTGGTTAATTTTGTTTTAGTTTTGTTTATTTAACTAGCAGTTAAAATCTTAATTGCACACATTGGACTGTATTAATAAAGGTTTTTCTAGTATATAAGTTTAATTTAGATTACAAAGTAAGTTGCTATTACGTATTTTTATTATAGAAATTTCTCCGCCATGAATATGTCTCCACATTGCTGTGACCAGAATTCGAACCTAGGTCCTACACACTCGACGATCACGGCTACAGGAGATTTGTCTACATAGAAATAATGTTATTATGGTGTCTAGTGTATGTAGGCTGTCCGGATTTCGAAGACAAGCATTGAAATCTCGGAAACTATAAGAGATCCGTCTTTGGTTAAATGGTACATCTGGGTACATCTTTGTGGCCATCTTAGATATGCTTATACGTTACTAGATAATGAGGACATGTTTCATATAAAAAAGTTAGATATTTTCATTGTTCATCCAGCTGCATATGAAATATTTTTTTTATTTGCAATTTTTTGAGTTGTCACATTTTTGCTTGAAAAATACAATAATTTTTCTCTCTTTCGATTGGTATAAGGGTTATCGTGCACATGCAATATGAAAAATATAGGTTTAAACATTAAAAATTAAATGTGATATTTTCATAACGATCACTAATGTTTTTAAAAGATATTTATTTTACAAATAGCTGTGCTGATTAATAAAATAATTAATGATCTTTAGCTGATCTTTTAGAATTAAAATTAAGATGCGTTGGGATGTTTTATATTTGTGTCTCAGATTCGTGTATCTACTAGGATTACAGAGCCCAACAGAACTGATTTTTGTCCAACATTAAATTCCAGCTCCTCCTTCACCACAGTTAAAATTTTACCTTGCCTTTTAATCCTTATATAAATACAAATAAACCAGCAACGAATAATATCATAAAAGTTCAAAAGTTGTATTGTATTGCAACTGATAAGATTTAACATGTAATCGCCCGTCTCGTGGCCGCGTGCCTGAGTGTCAGGTCGCGAATCTGGGGAACCGGGTTCAATCTCGACCGACGCCAAATATTTTTCCAATTTTAAATTACACAAAATTTACCCCTGTGGTGCAATCTCTACGCCAGCAATGAGTGCCCGTGAGGTGACGCCTGGTAAGTTACTACATTCACAAAGACAAGGTTCTTTCAACTCACGCCTTGTATACATGTGAATGATGAAAACTATTAACTGTATGCTATCATATGTGAAAGTACAGAAGAAATGCACATTGAATGACATTATCGGATATTGTTTACTACAATAATTCCAGGCATATTTTTAAAAAATCCTATACACTGATTCAGGGTTCGATGAAGGTCGTGTTGAACTATATAAACTGTGAGTAAAGTAGAGCAAGTATCAGTTGTTCAGCAAACAGTACAACAAATCAACTACCATGAACCCCCTGGTAAGTAAGAAAATAATATTAATGGCAACGGGTTACGTGACTAATATTTAAAAATAGAAATAAATATATCATGGATTTTTTACTTCATTTTCACATTTAGAGTATGGCCTTTGTCAGTTCGTATGCCTTTAAAATTTTCAAAATAAATTATTCATAGGCAAAATAAAAATTTATTTATTTCTATAGCAGTTTTAAAGTGTGTAGTATCATTGCATGCTTTTATCCACCTTTTTAAAAATCATTCTCTTCTTTCAGTCCATCATCGCTCTTCTGGCTCTTGTCACCTACTCCTCCGCCTCCCTCCTCGCCCTGTCACCAGCTTCTGGAAGCATCGGTGTGGGTCTCAATGGAGCCGTTCTTGCCGGTCCTTCCGGCTCTGTGCGCACGGACAACGGTTTGGCTGGTCTTGGCGCAGGGGCACAGCTTAGTGGACCTGCAGGAGATGTGAGGACCCGAGGAGGAGCTGTTGCTCTGTCTGGACCTGGAGCTGCTGGATTGGGAATTGCGGCCGCTCCTCTGGGATTAGGATTGGCTGCACCTCTTGGTCTTGCTGCTCCTCTTGGACTTGCTGGTCCTCTTGAACTTGCTACTCCTCTTGGTCTTGCCGCTGGTCCTCTTGGTAAGTAAATAATTACTTATAATACGTACTTATACTAGGAATAAACTCAAAATATTACTAATATGATATGTTAGAGATTACCTAGTAAGACTTCATTGTTTACGCCTAAACACACATATTTTTACTTTGACCTCTTTTTCATAAAAAAAACATTTGTTTAGTTTCTTTCTGCGAGAGAAAATATTTTGTTTTAAATTATTTTTTGCTAACGTATTTATTCTGCAAATTTCATTTTAAAATTTAAAAAGACTGAGCTGTAAGATATTATTTTTGTTTTTTCTCGTAAATATTAATTATACTTTTAAAATAAGGATTTCTGTTGATATACCTAATTTAATTTTATAATTTCCTACTTTCGCTGCCAAATTTGTTTAATATTTATTAATTGCGAAAAATAACTGTTTTCAATTGTTTATTTTTTTGTTTTACCGAACCATACATTTTTGTCTCCTACTATCGTAAGTAAGGAAAGTGTAAAATTCTTGCAAAAAACATCTTCTTAAGATTTGCATGACCGTGAATAAACATTTTGCATAATCCATTTAAACAAATATTAACATTTTTACATGAAAGAAGGAATTTTATTTCGGTATCTATCTGAAAATAGATTTCGTTGCAAAATATCATATTTCGTGATTTATATGAAAATAAAAATTAAAGTTAAATAACAAATAAATAAATGAATCATCACGGCATATAGCCCATTATTGAGGGTGCTTATCTGTTGTGTATACCGTACACGAATTTTGATAATGATGATATTTGTACCGTGCGGTTGTTTACCAGACGTTACATCACGAGCACTTACTGCTGGCGTGAAGAATAAAATACAGAGGTTACTTATTCTGACCTGACACACGGCCACGGGTCCCCAAAAAAATTAAGTTTATAAAATTATACGCAGTTTATAGTTTTATCCAAAAATGTGGACACACCTGATAATGATTGTTCTGTCAACGTTCAATGAAACACCAAATTTTCTTGCTATTTGTCTGAAGCTATTGTCACCTTCTCAAGACATTACATAAATATTGCGAGGAATTTCTTTTCTTGATGAATTTTTGTTATTATTTTATTTTAATAATTTTAAATAGATACATTAATGAATTTCAATAGTTAAATAATTATAATATATCAATATTTTTAATTAAAATATTAACGACATGAAAAGTAAACGCCTGTAATAAATACTTACTTTATAATGAAACCCAATTTCTATTATTTGAAATCTCAATAGAAGAAAACGTACACAGTGGCAAAAGTATAATAAAATGTTGTTTTAGTGTGAGGGAAATACTTTCAATACCTAAACTAATTTTTTCAAATCAGCAGTTATATCTATATTTGTGGACAATACTTTATAACATACTTCAACATTTTTTACAAATATCTCAAGAAACAATTTTTAAATATTTATATATACATGACAAATAAACATCAATGGTACAAAATAAATACATTTTAATCAATATATGGTAAGATCATGATAATACAAACATGTAACAGAATGAATTTGATTTAGGTATTGCCGGTCCATTGGCCGCTGGCGGTTTGCTTAAGGGAGGTTTGTGGTAAACAACTGACTGCTGCTCATCTCATCCCATCATCACAGCTCGGACTGATTCCATATCTTTAGATTATTAAAGAATGAACACAAATACAGATACTAGTGCTTGTATATATTAATTTGTAAATAGAACAATTTTTAGTACAAACATTTTAATATTTTTTATATACCAACCTCAGTGCCATTGTAAAACCTTTTTCAGTGATAATGAAACTTCTTTCTGCAGAAGTGAGTCGTAATAATATATTAAAGAGCAAATGTCATAATTGTCATTGTCAATGTTGGAAGATACGAATCGTGATCCAAACTTCCTTCTTACAAAATATGTAATCGAAAATACTTATGAAATGAGTTCTTTGTACAATTTTATTGATTTACGCATTTTATGCCCTTTTTAGTGTACCTGAAAATTTATTTTATGTTCAACAACATAACTCTATCCTTATTTTTGTAAACCCGACTATATATGCGTTCGATAAAAGTCTCCAGGATAGTATACATGATATAGTGAAAGATAAGTAATTTACATACTACACTACCCTACCTTTTACAACTATCTATGATTTTTTTTCTAACTTTACTACTCTATTTCTTCTCTTCTTTTTTGAAGATTACTTATTTTCAAATTCAAAATTATATATAAATAAAATTCTTGACAATCGATTGTGTCCGTTTATTTAGCGAGATTTGACATTTAATATATTTTGACATTAATAGTCACCAACGTTAAAAATATAAATTGGACTAGTCTATTGAAGTACTCTAATGAGTAATTAACGTACACTTTTCCGTACTGTAATAGCTTTGTTATAGAAACAAAATAGAAAAATAAATACATAAACAAATAAAAAACATTAAAATGCACTAAAAACGAAAAAATTACTTTACTTTGGATTTCTGCCTCAGTAAATAAAAACATGGCGTAAATATTAAATACTTAGAGCAATATAAGTATTTTTATGCGACAGAAAGCCGAAGAAAAAATATTTTTTTTTTCTTTTAAGTACACTTTAATAAATGCTTGTTTTTTAATTAATAATCTTTATTTTTGACGCTTTACCTTTATTGCCATTTAGTGTCAATCTGTCAATGTACTACATTCCAAATTTATGATACTAAAAATCATTTCGTAAAAGTCATTAAAACTAACAATATTATTTTTGAAAACAAACTTTCCATAAAAAGATTGTATTGTCATCGGAATTACGTATACTCGTATATATAAAGATTCAAGTCGATCGTATCCTTAAATAATATTTTTTTTGCGAAAATATTGTCATTGGAATTACTAAATATGCATGCGAAATTTCCAGTCGATAAGATATGTCGAGGCGGGTAAAATTAGACTACAAGATTTGACAATTAACACTGACTAAAAATAAATAAGTTGATTATTCTCATTACTTTATTCTCATTAGTTTATATCGTTTAATAACCTTCTATTTCTTCTTGTTGTGGATTTTATTATGAGACAAGCGACAAGTGAGCAACATCTTGGCATTCCATGGGATCAGCAAACTCATCTCACAGATCTTGACTTCGCTGATGATATCGCTTTACTTTCCCAATCAAGCATTTCATTACAAAATCTAACGGATTCCGTGGGAAATGCAGCGGCGAAAGTTGGATTGCGCATTAGCACTGAAAAAACTAAAACTATAAGGATCAGTGATAGGCGTCTGCATCCGCAGATTATGGTTGATAACTTGCCACTAGAAGAAGTAGATCAGTTTATATATCTCGGCAGCACTCTATCTGCTAATGGGAACGTGGATGCCGATGTCATGATAAAACTGGGCAGAGCGATAGGGGTGTTTCAGCGGCTGAAGTCAATCTGGGCGTCAACCAAAATTCTCACTGCGACGAAGTTACGCCTGTACAAGACCCTTGTCCTCCCAGTGGTCCTATACGCCAGCGAGACATGGAGGATAACGAGAAATGTGGAACGAAAGTTGAATGTATTTCACACGCGTTGTCTTCGTCGCATACTTCATATAAGTTACCGCGACCACCGCACTAATGAAGATGTATACGAAATAAGTGGTTGCCAACCGTTACAGGCCATTGTAGCTCAGCGTCGTATGAGGTTTGCTGGACACATCTTGCGACTACATCAGCAGCGTCCGGCAGCTGTGGCAATGCGCTGGATACCTCCGTACGGCAAGCGGCGTCCCGGTCGGCCACTGCATACATGGCGTGCAACCTTTCGCCGAGACCTTAAACGTCTAGGAGTCATGTGGCAAGATGCACATGCAGTAGCAGAAGACAGATTATACTGGAGAAGACTCGTTGCCCGGTGTGTCTAGTTACACGTATAGGGAATAAGAAGAAGAATAACCTTTATTATATTGCATTTTTACTTTTTTTTAATGTAGTTTTACTTTTAATATTTTGCCAAATTAAACATTAATATAATGATAATATTAGTACAAGTATAATATACCAAAACCTCGACCAAAACGCATCAGAAATGTATTTTTTCAAAATCGACAATTACTCCGCGAAGTTAGCTAAAATAGTAGCTAAAGTTAAACTTTACAGACTCTTATGTCAAAATTTAACGTTACGTACTCATCTGTCAAACTTGAATTAAGCTTAACTTCTATAAAAATTGAGGCCCTGTGTCCAAAGTTATAAGATACCTGAGCAAGGATAAATATAATAATCAAAAACGAGCACATAGGAGAAAAAGGAATAGTAGTTGGCAATAGTTACAACGACAAAATGGAGGTAGAATGGAGATTTGTACTAGTAAAACAGAGACAACATATGTAGTTTTTACTTAAAAGTGTGAACATAGAAACGATTTAGTACAAAATATCATTTATATTCAAAATAAAGATTTATTTCAATACACCAGCAAATGATAAGAAGTAATGATTTTCCCATTCTCTATGTTCACAAATCATCAGATGTCAGCTACTTTGATTTTTTTCTCAATTTGACAAGCATACATAGGTATAATTGCATCATAAAAATAAATTTTAACTTCTAGAAGATTAATAATCAATATTTTATCGGATTATTGCCATGATACAATGATAACTTTGTTATTTGGTTAATTTCGTTTTAGTTTTGTTTATTTAACTAGCAGTTAAAATTTTAATAGGACATACTGGACCGTATTAATAAAGGTTTTTCTAGTATATAAATCTAATTTAGATTATAAAGTAAGTTGCTATTACGTATTTTATTGTAGAAATGTCTCCGTCGTGAAAATGGCTACAGGAGAATTGTCTACTTAGAAATAATATTATCGTGCACATGCAATATGAAAAATATAGGTTTGGCTTTTAAAAAATATGAATGATATTTAAAATTATAGATTGACCTTTAACTTATTTAGAACATTAAAAATTAAATGTGATATTTTCATGTAATTAATGATCACTAATGTTTTTAAAAGATTATTTATAAATAGCTGCGCTGATTTTAGTGATTAGTGATCTTCAGCTGATCTTTTAGAATTAAAATTAAGATGCGTGGGATGTTTTATATTTGGTGTCTTAGACTCGTGCAACTACTAGGATTGCAGAGTCCAACAGAACTAATTTTTGTCCAGCTCCTCTTTGATCCCAGTTAAAAACACGGTCAATGAGTTCTTGCCATCTCAACACGGAGCCAAACGGAGTGATTGGCTTGCGGCGGATCGCCAGTGTAGTGATTAGTATTTTGCCTTGCCTTTTAATTCTTATATAAATACAAATAAACCAGCAATGAATAATACCATAAAAGTTCAAAAGTTGGATTGTATTTTAACTGATAAGATATAATATGTAATCGCCCGGCTAGCTCAGTCGGTAGAGCATGAGACTCTTAATCTCAGGGTCGTGGGTTCGAGCCCCACGTTGGGCGGAAGTTTTTGCTCTTAATTGTGTTGCTACGTAGAACACGTAGGGAATAAAAAGATATCCACTAGGCCCCGGGGGGATTCGAACCCCCGATCTCCTGTTTACTAGACAGGCGCTTTAACCAACTAAGCCACGGCGCCGACATATTAATGTATATTTAACAGCAGTGGCTTAATAGTTAACACCTTAACACGCTTGCCTACTAAGTTGGATGTTCGGATTCGTTTCGAGTAGCAGGCAACTGTTATCTTCGAATGATGTGAAACTGAAATTCCCTTTAAGCTGTAAATCTAACGATGGATCTTATACGGACTGTTATTTTAGAGGGTTGTTTTTGGTTAGCAAAGAAATGCCGCTATGTACTATGTACCAACAAATAATTATGACAAGTTGTCTGTAATACTTATAAGATTGCACTATGCTACTAATTATGATGAGTAAGTTGCAAGTAGTCGGTTTAATTATTTTTTAAATTTAAATTTAACTATATTTTAATGAAATTAACAAACTTAGTCACTCGTTATCCTAAAGCAAAGCCCGTATGTCACGATGTCCAGAATTATGGACATAATTATACTTGTAGATAGAATTTTATAGACGGTCGCATAAAGATATTTTTATCCAAGATTTGTTCTGCCCACAACATTCAAGCAAGTTAAATTTTTATGGACGGAAAGTGCGTAGATTTATATGCACAATGTATTATGACAACCTGGCAATTAGCAGTGGAATTTTTAATTATTATTGTGGTCGTTGATTATTGTATACAGTTATAAATTTAATCAAACATTAAATTGTCTTGAAAAGCAAGTAGCATTGCTAATAAAATGTTATAAAGAACATCCATGTTTATTGTTTATAGCCAGAATTGTGTATCAATGTACGTGCACAGCAGCATACATAATATACCCAAAATTCAGTCCACAAATTTTTTCATAAAAATTTTGTTGAGAATTCTGTCCTTAATTTTATATAAAATTATGAACAGTGACAAATGAGCTTAAGAATTTTTTTAATGCTTTAGTAAGGTAGGTACTTATCTATATTTACTATTAGTCGAATACTTGAAGTTACCGCGGTTAGTCGGTTAACCATATAAGTGGTTTTTCATTTTAAACAATTATTGCCGTGGTTAAATTGGTAAATCGCTTTAAGCCGGTTAACTGAGGTTGGTTTTAATTTTACTTTGTTCCTAAAAGAACGGAATTAACTTTCATTTTGCATGATCGTAAAGAATGGTTATAGGTATTGACACACCTAGAATTTTTATAAGTATCAAAACTGCCGCAGATGTCGGTTTGAAATCCGAGCTCGTATAGCAAGGATTTTAAGACCTCGAAGGCTTGTTATGACTCATAACATCTATGGTTTGTTCAAGATTTTACAGGTTTCAGAAAATTAAGACATTAAGACAAATATTACAAATATTCAAATTGTATGCCTTATTTCTCGTTTATTATTTTAGAATAAAATAAACCGTGTAAAGGACGATACACTACTTAACATTGTCTGTATGTATTAATCAAGAGCATTATAATTTAATTTCATTTTATTTTAATTTTTTAGGCTGTTGTTGACATGTCAGTATGAAAATAATATATTTAAATATTCAGTTATTACCTAGTTACCAACCTACTTTTGTACATGTAAACATTGGCTTAATATCTTGAAACCGGTAAAGTACAATATTGTTCATGTACATGTGAATAATGAATTCGAAAATTAATATTTTACACCATTTATTTAAAGTTCCAGAAAACAGTATTTATATATTTACATTGGAACAAGAATCTTCTTCTTTCGGAATATTTGCATCTAACAAATTTTCAAACTTAGTAAACGAGCAGAATACATCACATCCAGGAATGGTCAAATTCTGTGGATTTGAGTTAACAAAATAATTGTGATATAAAACCTAAAAAAAAAAACAAAAAATAGATAATAGTTTTCTATCTCTCATTACACAGAAAGAATATACTTACTTTAAAACCGTAAACACCATTGATTTTGTGCAATTCAATAAGAACATAAGATCCATATGGAGGATCATGGGGCTCAAAAACGTTCAGTGCACCTAAGATATAGGCTACGTTATATTCGTGTCCAGAATAAAGAAAGATCTTTCTGTCTTTTGGAGTAAGTGTACCGTCTTTTTTTGCTCGAGCATCATCAATAATTTTTTTCAGCATGTACCCTATAAAATTTTTATATTAATTAAACATTTAATTGTAAAATTAATAATATTTAGTTTGACTTGCTATTGTCTATATTTATTTTCACTTCAATCTCCACGCGTACGTGCTTAGATATATTTCGTCTACGAGCTGTTAAAAAGGTATTTTTTTGTGCTGATTCAATCAAAAGAATTATTTCTTATTATTTATTTAATTCTTGCAGCGTACATATTTGGTGCGTCACTGCCGACATGAAATTTTTATTAAAAATAATGAATTATCAAATCACTTAACTGACGTAGAATAGCAAATAAATTAATTCGGAACTATGTGTACATTTCAAGTATTACCTAAATCAGCGTTTCTTAACTTTTCATAACCGCGGACCCAATTTGTATTGACACTTGGGATAGCGGACCCCTTAGAAATTTTACATTTAAAAACACTCGTAAAGTTTGGAAATAGAACTGGTTTTAACTAAAGTTTTACAGAAAGAGAAATAAAGAAGGAAATTTATTAAACAAAAGTTTTGTTTCTAATATTTTATTATTAAAACACGAGACTTATTTGAAAAAAGACAGGAATTCTGTAAGAATAAAATAATTGTGGAATACGAGAAGTTTCAAAAATAAATTAGTTGGAACCTTGATGTTGTATTTCACTAACCAGCTTGCTAATAATAGGTTTAATAGTACATCGTTAAATTCTCAGATCACAATCGATATTTTTTAATTTATTGCTGTTTGATTTTCGCCTGAACAAGTGCAGTAAACGCTTTTTCATACCAAATACCTAGTTACAATGGGATCAGTATTTTTAATGTCTTTTTTTGCTAGAGCAGGATATTCAGCAGCCTGAGTAAAAATGATATTCTGCTGCACTGCTGATTCAAACACAGCCGCACGGCTTGTTACGTGCTTGTGTTGCTTCGATGTATAAAAATTTGTTCAATTTTACTCGAAAAATAAAGAAGCCTAAAATTTCGCAAGACTTTGTTGCTTTAACTTTTGCTTTACAGTTTTATCTGGTACTCTAGGTAGTATATTATTTTTCGGTGCAGTTGCGGAGGCCTTAAAGATGTCTGGTGGACCGCTGACCTAAATAGAAAATGTTTTTTTTCCGAATTTTGGAAAAAAAATTGATTGAGTATCAGCTAATAAATAAGTATGTACCCACAAAAGAATCACCCTTTTTTAACACTCTTTATTTCGATATTAAGAAGAACTGAACAAATAAACTTTTTTGCAAGAAAACATATTTTAAAATTTTTGTTACGTATACTATATATATATATATATATATATATATATATATATATATATATATATATATATATATATATATATATATATATATATATATATACAAAAAAATATTTATTTGAAAGTGCGTTCAAAAAATTACCGATAAACTTTAAATGGAAATATGAGTACAGTAAATTAAAAACATTAAATCTTTAAAATTTTTGTGAATCATAATTCACGAAAAAGTTCCATAATTTTCTAACGTGCTTGCCGAAATCTCTAAAGACAATGAGCAGTATTCTTATGTCTTGAAGTAAGGTTACATCCGAAATAACGCTATTTTTAAAAAAAAATTGTTTATAGACAAAAATTGGTTTCATATTTTTGCAAATGAAACCTATAATATTTGAAATAAATGCTATTTACAATTTAATTTGTTTTTAATTCTCTAATTTTTAACATTAAAGTTACAAGTTGACTGATGAAGTAGCGATTTTTCAAAAGTAGCGCTTTTTCAAAGAGGTGAGAATACAAGCCTATAGGTACGTTCTATCGGTGTCAAAAATCTTCCTACTTCTTCTAGTAGTAGCTGAATGGTTCTTTTGCGCTAAAAAAATCTGAATATTCCTACCAATCATTCCAACTACAGAGCTAGAAGCATTAGTAGGAAGAAATATGGAGTGGGGATAAATTCAAAATTTTACTAGATCGTCACCCGCGCCTTACTGTCACATTTGTAAATCAAACACCTTTAGGTTTTATGTTTTTACGGGTCATTTAAAATGGAAGACAACAATAAAAAAATCTGATGTGGCCAGCACATTACCTTCCGTCAGTTCTATGTATTTTGTACAAATTTCATACGGAAAGTTCCTTGCTAAATATTCTATTTCTTGTACATTACCTTCCGGAAGCTGCATGTATTTTATGCAAATTTCATACAGAAAATTTATGTCTTAAATTATTATTTTGTGAGGTATTCTATATACTGTGTAATGTATGTATCTGCAGAAATAAAAGATTTATTATTATTATTTCTAGTACATTACCTTAAAGCAGTTGTATGTATTGTATACAAATTTTATACAGAAAGCAAAAGATCCTATATTTCCAGTAAAATTATAAGACACACTATGTCAATTTCACTTGACACTGACATCTTTCAATCAGAATTTTCTTAATATAGTAGCTGTTTTCATAGCTATAGCTACTTTATGAAATATAATTTCTTTATAATTTTTAAACTCTATATCCATTTAATATTAAGTATAAAATGCAGTCAAATCGTATAGAGAATAAAATATTCTTTAATAATTATAATAACATTAAATGTGAAAAAATGATATTTAACATAGTTTTTTCAAGAAAAACTGTTAAAATCTTCAAATGATGGTACTTCCGGTTGACCAATTGTAACCAAATTCAAATCAGCTCTTCATATCGATGTAACGAAGAAGTATACGAAAAAATTATAATTTTTAAAACAGTAGAATTGGAGTTATCGCAGACGAAAATTTTGTTACACACACACACACACACACACACACACACACACACACACAGACACACATACATACACACACACACACATACAGACCTCATCATAAAAATAGTAAAATCGTATTCTAGGGATCCTAAAACGTGCTTATTCATCAAAAACTCACCACCGAATTTTTTGACCAAAGACAATACCTTCCTTACCTAAAGGTGACGGAAGGTAAAAATATTGTTATTTAACATGAGGTTTATAATATATTTTTAGATAATAATTATTGTAATCTAATCTATAATTTTTTCTATATTTTCAATCTGTAACATTTGCATATAATACATAATCTCTGTTCTATTTACGAGTATATGTTTGACAGTTCTTTGCTACTAACCGTTCTATTGCTTTAAGAATATTCTTATTATAGTAGGAATATTTGTGACACCGATAGAACGTACCTTATGTTTTTTTTCAGTAGCCGAATATCGAATCGGTAAAAAAGTGAATAAAATACTACGTTTCTGTTACTATGCCTACGAGTTGTCTTAATTATACTTGCCGTCAAATAAGTATGAAGTGGAAATTTCTACACTGTTGCCAATTAATGTTGCCAATTATGAAAATGTTAAGTTATGAAGAAGCGACAACACCGTAGGACAAGGGACAGAGTGCGGAAAGGAGAAAAGTTGAGCATTAGTACATACTCATTTGACGGCGAGTATAGTAATTGTCAATTTAGCAAGATATATTAGTATTTTTTTACTTTTTTTTAGTGTAATACACCAATAAAGTGATTCAAATATAAATTGAATAATGGATAGAAAAAATATAGTAGATATTCAAAAATAAATTATTTCAATTTGATTTATTATTTTCTATAAATTTGTGTCTGTAAAATGATAGCACCTCCTGAATATTTTCGTAGTTCGTTGGTTTCAGTCATGTGTTTATAGAACAAATGTACAGCTTCGTCAAGAAAATCTGGATAAACTTTCCATATCCAATTTGGTACTGGTCTTCCAGTCTTTACTTCAGCATTTAAAATATCCCATATTTTAAAGAAATCGAGAAAACCACGATGTATAAACCATCCTGCATTTTTAGCAATATGTTTTACCAAATTAATATTTGCCGACAAAAATTTTTGGAAGTCATATTTTTCGTTCTTCTGAAATAAACTAGCGTATCTTGAGCAGTAATCTAAAGCGAATCCCATAACCTAAAATTAAAAACATACAATCCAAAATAAAAATTCTGGTATGATCAACAAATAATATTACTTATCATACACTAGACGAGTTTTGAAATCCTCTGAGCCCAGAAAAACGACTTTACAGGCAAAGTATGCTCATGACTTCATCTGATACTGTCAATATATTCAAAAGAAAAAATCTAACAATCATAAATAAGATTGAAAACAGAAAACGTGAAAAAAAATCTTATTTCGCGTTCACAAAGTGAACAATTTTGTACAACTGTTTTTGCGGATGTTTTAAATTGTGAAATTGTTAGCTTAGTCTAATTTCTAAGTGTCAAATAAAAAAATGTGCACTACACCAGGTCCGGAGAGTCATTTTACTGGATGCGAAGATTTTTTGGATTCGTCTTGGGCTAGTTTTATAAATTGCTCATTTCATTCAACAACATGACAGTTTCCTTATAGGTTATGGCGTTTTCAGCTTATCAATTCAGTGCGCACTTTTGGTGCACTTTTTCCATTTATTTTTCAGTGCTATCTTCTTCGGTATTACGTTTATCGCTTAATAAGAAATCGCACTCGGTGCACTTTAAACTCGCACTAAGTGCATATTTTATCGCACTGACCACTGAAGTAAGTGCAACAGTTCTAGTGCAAATATAACAGCGTCAAATTTAAAAAAAACGTGACATTTGTATCACTTCTTGAAGAACTTTGTTCGTCATCAACGCATTCTAATAGTGAAAAGTAAATGTACCTATGGGAGAAATGAATAGTATTTCAGAATGTTATAAAATCCTACTTTTAATTTTAAATAATGTTCATTGTTTCCAGCTTCAATCGTGTGAATTTCATTATTAATTTCAAATGATACATAACTAATTTTTTAAATCAATTTCTTTTTCTTTATTGAATATTCAAAATTTGAAGTTTGAATAAACATAAACTGAATAGGGGATTCCACCATTTTTTTTTAATTTCATCAGAAAGTATAAGTAAAACTAAGACTATTGGTGAAAATTCGGTGAAAAATTTTCTTTTAATAAGCGAGTTATGGTTCCCCGAAGTTTAAAAATATATAGGCGTAACACTGTACAAGTCTATATGCTTTATAATTCAACTGTATCAAAATAATTAAGTTTAATGTAAGAAATTTATATTCAAATAAAAACTGTTTGAGAATTGCAGTACTGGACTGGCAGCCATGTGTCCGCTATTTGAATTTGTCTACTTCCATTAGTAGTAGACTCCACCCCCTCACTCGGTATTTGTTATATATTTATAGGTGGTCTTTGAGTCGCCAATCAAAATAATATATATGGATTTCATATGAGTGACGAGCTGCTAAAACAAAAAACCCCTTATTTCCGAAGTATTTTGATTATATCATTTTATTTCTATATTATTATTCAATATTAAGCATCTACTTTCACTATTTCTTATTAACTCCTCTTAATTCGATTGAGTTGTAATCCCCTATTACGAATTTGTATTCCGCTTGCCACCTAATCGGTGCGCACTATGCGCTCTCATGGCGCACTTTTCATAAAACCAGTGTAGTGTACTTTGCACTGAGTGCAATACAGTGCGCACTAAATTATTGAGCTGAAAACGCTATTACATAATCTATACGACATTTGCTAGTAAGATCGTAACTACAAAATTGTACTTTTGCAGTGCAGAAGAAAGAATATTTGCACATATTATAGTAAATAACATAAAATCTGAGTTTTTTGTATTAGACATACGATCTTTTTGAAGTAAACAGAAGAGCGTTTATAACATTAAAAAATCTTCGTAACTCAGAACTGACAAAAATCGAGTTACAATGATACTAATAGACCTTTTCTATTTAACTCTTTCTATCGCTGCAAATAGTAAGTAAGATGGCGTCAACAACAGCCAGTTGGGTTATCAAACGAAACGTTCATATTGCAGTTATTAAAATACCTGTATTCTCGGTGAAAATCTGCATCGTTAGACATTTTAGCTTCGATAAAAGCTTTATGTCTAATTTTTTTAGAAACAAACGCCATGGATCTCTGTTGTTCTTACTAAGCGCAGATCCCCATTGCGCATATCTTCTATCTCTTTATATTGAAAAGGTCTATTGCATGTACCTATTGATATTATTAGGTTTATATATTATTTACTCGTTATTATTATGTTGATCATTTCGCGAAAGGTTGTCAATATTTAATCACATATTCTTCAAACAATTTCTAATAAAAATGTATAAATAAAAATATGTTTATTTAGGGTGACCATCCATCCTGGTTTGATCGGGACAGTCCCGGATTTCATAGATTGTCCCGACATCCCGGCAGGGTTTTGTAATGTCTCGGTTTCTACTAAATTAATAATTTTCGTCTTTTATTTATATCTGCACGATGTTTCACCAAAGAAATATATTTTCTAATGTTTGGTGATTGTAAAATGTGAAAATGCAATATTAAATTCATATTTGGAAAATAATATATATATATATATATATATATATATATATATATATATATATATATATATATAAAATTGATTAAATGACCTGAATATAAATGGAAGAAAGTATTTGTACATTTTCAAAACCATTAAACCCCTCTAAAATAATTTCATTTACTTATTCAGGTTGCTTTGTTTGCTGAGGACAACTGCATCAATAGAGAGGTTATTTTCACAAACTTGGGAGATGAAAACAAATGTATACGATATACGTGGGATATTATATGAAGGTGGAATTTTTGTACGGGTCTGAAAATGTGCTTGCTTTGTACAAAAAAAACTACATGATTTTTTAGAATGGTCGCTTTTTTATAGAAAGGTGGGAGGTGAAACTAATGAAGAATATTTTGTGATACTTACACGGTCTGTTGCAGATACAGATTTGTAAGGTATGGGTTGCCCAATATGAACAAATTCATTCCAAACTTGATCAGGCTGTGAAGGATAAAACCCAGCTAAAACTATTTCCAAACTCATTTTTGTGCGATTCTTGTCAGTACTTAAAGATTCTATCACGCCTTCTGTATAAATATTTCCCAGGTATTTGTCGTACCTTTTTCGTAAGTCTGTTCCCATACGATATATTAGTGCTTTTCCATACTGAAATGATTAAAAATGTAGATATTTTTGAAGACTCGACGCTTCTTAAAATTTATTATACTTTAACGATGCGATTACGGAATAATGATATGATCACGATACAATTTCACTACTACACATGTATAATCGTGTAGAATCTACAATTTAATCCTCTTTTACATTGTACGATAAATTCTGGATAAGATTTCGTTTTGTATTTTTGTACTGTAGCGGCTTAATACCGGGTGGCTAGTAAAAAACGAATCCTGTTTGAAAGTCCACAACCCCAGAGTACATTATCTTGCAGATATAGGGTTGAAAAGGATTCCTACCAAATTTCAAACATTTATGTAGAACAACAAGTAATTAGGTATTTCGGCGGATTTACTATTATCTACATTGTATCATTGTACTCGCCGTCAAATGCAAATGAACTAATGTTAATTTTTTTTTCCGTTACAGCACTCTGTCCCTTGCCATGCTGTTACCGCTTCTTCATAACTTAGCAATTTAAGCATTTACCATCAGGGTTGTGCCTGTACCTGTAATCTATGCTACGTAAAATACGTGATTGTCTACGCGTAGATAATGATGTATACATGATTAAAATTTGTATATTGTCTAAGCGCATGTAGACTATACTTACTTTATATTTTTTACTTAAAAAGAACTAAAAATAGTACTATTACTTAATTTACAAGGTATAAATGAATGAGCCGTTAAAAGTAGCATACGATAATACGATGTCATCTTATTGGCAAAAAAACTAAACTATAGTTGGCAGGTCGGACTGTAGCAAGATGGCGGAAGGATAAGGACAGTTCTTTCATTCCTTATTGCTGGCAATATGCATTTCAAAGTGCAAAACATTTAATATGGAGAAAAATAACATAAAGTTAGGTGATATTTTTGAATGCATTGCTTCTTCACGTTCTATAAAGGAAGGAAAGGCAGTTTTTAAGACAAGACATGTATTGCTTTGTGGATTAAAAGATGATGGTTCAGGTACAATACAGGGATCTTGTTTAAAAACCAGTCAATTGAGCGAAGATCCACATATGATTGAAATTTTATTAAATGAGAATATAAATTACTGGAGAGCAAAATTTAGTTGCAGAGCAGGATTTAAAGGCAATTGCAAACATATTAATGCAGTTTTCTTGCATATAAACAGTTTAGTAAAAATCTAAATTATATTTATTGTTTTACAACCAAAGTTACCATTAATATAGGGCATCCAGCCAGTCAATGGTATTTTGTAAGTTTCTATACATTTTTAAATATATTTATTAACGGTATTTTATTTGGTTTTCTATTATTATTACGTATTTGAAATCAATAATATAAAAAATTACATTTGAAAATATTATTATTAAGTAAAATTTTGTTAATGTTTGTAAAATGACGTTTGATTTTTTTTTATTATTGGCAATTCTGAACATTCATAGTACTAAATATTAAATTAAATTTTAGTCACCCTAACTAACTAATTACTATGGCTACCATTTGAAAATACATTGGAGTGATTAAAAAACAACTAAATTTGTTATTACAATCATAGCTTAAACACCCTTGTTTAAGAGTAAATACTACCGGCCTATATGTCTACAATATTTTTCTCAATCTGTATTGTGATTAAGTTTTCGTGATTTTGGGGTGGATTATCCCATTCTTCAACTAAAATACTACTCCATTTTACAAAAATTTCTAAGATTATACTTATTTAAGAACGAAAATTATTGTAAGAAAAAGTAAATATCACCAATTATCTAAACCCAACAATGACAGTAACACATGCAAAATGACAAATCTAATTTTCAGATATTTTACATTTTTTGTTCAAAATGAAATATCGCGACAGTTAATGTAAACAGGATGAATCATAAGGGCACTAAATGTGTTAGTAAGACACAGATGAGGCTATTTGACATACATATCGAAGAAAAAATTAAGGAAAAGGAAACCATAAGTAGGACAGAGATAAATATACAATTACTTTTTATTTTGCGTTTCAGAAATCAATAACGTGAAGCTTAAGTGATTAATCGATGTATAATAACTTATTTCTCCCCGTAACAATGATTTGTATGTATGGAGGCAACCCACAGATTATATTTTAATCCGTTTACATGCTCATGTAAATTTATTAACACATGACGTCATTGTTTCTAGTGATATTATATTTATGACGTAAACCCATTGGCTGGCTAGATGCCCTATATTATGCTATTAATTTATTTGTTTATGCGTTTGTGTATTATAGAGCAGAAGAAATAGAAAAAATAAGATGTACTGATTTGGAAAAAGTAAGTGGAAATCTTGTTAAAAAGGATGATAAATAGTATCGTTTGGCTATAAAATTAGAAGAATTTTGTCATCCTGTTTTAAAAAGGAAAAAAATAGAACCGATTGGAGACGTTACAATGTATGCTAACGACGTTTCCTTATTCCCCTAGTTCACATCTGCCGCCAGACATCACGCACTTTGAATATTTTCGTCGACTGCAAGATAGAATTTTTTGTTGTAACTATTAGATGGATCTAGTTGTAGGACTGAGAATCATTTTTGTTTGGTTGCTAACACTATTATAGATAATAAAAATAAAATCTAAAATCGAAGATACTCTAATTGAAAACAAAATTATTGGCCAATTTAAGACGATTAGATTTTTTACCTTTGGGATACAAGTAGAGATGCACTTGTATTTGATAACATTTTTAATCAAACATTGCATAGTGCTCTGTATTTGTCTTTTACGAGCTTCAAGTAAATTTTACCTTTTTTTAAAATTTTCGTTTTTCTACCTTCCATTTTAATCACTGACTTTCACTGGACTGTCAGGTTAAGTAAGAAATCAGGTGTATTTCGCTAGTGCGCGTATGCAATATATCCGCGACTGAAATTAACCCGTAGTCACCAAGCGGCAAACTTGCGAACCCTCCGAATTGGTAATGGCAGCCAATCACACCGCAGGAAAATTACTAAAATTACCAACTAAGTCGGCCATCTTAAATGAACGCAGCGCCTCTATAGGACATTTCAGTCGCCAATACAAAGTTTACATAGTTTATATTCTCTACACATTGTCTACATTTGACATCATTATTTACGTTGTTTACGTATGTAAGTAATCTATCATAGATTACGCGTAGACGCACAACCCTGCTGCCAATATGAATTGGCAACAGTGTCGAAATTTCCAGTTATACTTATTTGACGGCAAGTATAGTGAAAATTCTGCCGATTTTTGGGAATTTTAAATTTGCGTACTTAAAATACCGCCGGTGGCCATTTATCAACTTCCAAAAAACTTTAGAGAATACATAAAATTATAGCGATATCTACTATGTTGTTTTTAATTTTGAAAATGTAAATTGATGATGTTCTATACTTACTGTTGTTAACTGACCTAATCCGTCTTTGTACTCTTTATCATTTATATTAGGATCTTTGGGATACAACATATCTGGGGCACAATGTCCATGGCGAAATATCTAGATAAATTAAATATTAAAAGTAATGAAAGAACACACATTATATTAAACTGTTAATATCATAGTTCAGTGTTTCTAACACTATCCTTAAAATTAGTATCCTTCTAACACCAAATATCTCATATCCGCGGTAAGCTCTATTCATTTATGCTTTCCCATCAAATTTTTGAGCTTACATGCAGTTTTAAAACCATTTTCAAATAGTATATTTCATAACGAATATCGAAGGTGAGAAATATGGTGCAGGTGTGAAGTTTGACGAAAGAGGTGTAACCGAGTGAGTCAATACACTAGCAATACGATATTACTTTCGAGCGAGTTACGAACGTACAATATTTGAGCGACGAACAACAGGGCGATGTAAACTTAAAAAAGTAGTTCAAAATGTGACTCTGAATGTTCTAAACACTCATTAATATAACCTAACGCACAATTGAGTAATTCTACACACCTATTAATTTATCGCCCAAATGTCGCGGCGCCCAGTTGACTATTGCCAGATGTTGCGGCGCGCAGTTGACATCGCCCAGTCGCCCTCGGCCAGTTGATCGTGTTCGTAAACTCTTCATTAAAAACATTAACTGAGCTCTCTAGATTAGCCCACGTTGCTAGCACACGTATCTGAAGTATCTAATATTTTACATCCTCTATCAATATCTTTCAATTTGTCAATCAATAAAATATGGAATAATAATAATAATAATAATAATAATAATAATAATAATAATAATAATAATAATAATAATAATTGTACTATAAAATATTGTATACATACCACATGTACTTGTTGTAGAGTATCTTTTGCTGCAGTTGAATATACTCCAATGAGCAATAACAGAAAATTTGTAAATACAGACATTTTAAATTTATTTTAACAAATTATTGTAATATATTTAACAGCGTATTATTAGGATCGTCCAGGTGCAAATGCGCTATTTGGGTAGTCCGTAATACGTCAGAACTCTTCGACAACAGTTAAAATTTAATTAGTAACACAAAATTTATTTTATTTAAATAAAATTTAGTTTTTACAGTATATTCAAAAGTGTGCATGAATTGAATTTTCATTAACAAATTTATTGAATTACTATTCAATCTGCCTACAATAGTTTTTCTAATTTCAAATATCTTTTTATTACGAACAGGACTGGCTTAAAAGAATTGTTAAGATTTTTAATGCAAGAAGAATTGAGTGCATAATAGCGAAAAAAAATCCATCTTTCTGTCCACTGTTCATCGTCTTATAAGCATTAACGTTTTTTACCTCCCGTCATACCGTAGGTAAGGAAAGTAATATTATCGGTCCAAAAATTCGATGGTGAGTTTTCAGTGAATAATCACGAATCCGGGCCCCCCCAACACGTTTTTACTATTTTTACGACGACGTCTCTCTCTCTCTCTCTCTGTGTGTGTGTGTGTGTGTGTGTGTGTGTGTGTGTGTGTGTGTGTGTGTGTGTGTGTGTGTGTGTGTATGTGTGTATGTGTGTATGTGTGTATGTGTGTATGTGTGTGTGTGTGTTTGTGTGTGTGTGTGTTTGTGTGTGTATGTGTGTGTGTGTGTGTGTGAGTGTGAGTGTGTGTGGGTGTGGGTGTGGGTGTGGGCGTGGGCGTAGGCGTGGGCGTGGGTGTGTGTGTGTATGTGCGTGCGTGCGTGCGTGCGTGCGTGCGTGCGTGTGCGTGTGCGTGCGTGCGTGCGTGCGTGCGTGCGTGCGTGTGTGGGTGTGGATGTGTGTGTGTGTGTGTGTGTGTATGTGTGTGTGTGTGTACTTCACTTAAAGCTCTCAACAGATTCTCGTGAAAAATGTACTGTGCTATATTCCAAAACTTTTCAAATTTGGTATTTAAGATTTTTATATTAATGTGAACGACATGTTAGATTTTTTCTAACATTGATTAACCGCAAGTGATACTTTACTTGAAGTTGTGAGCAGATTTTCGTGAAAAATATAATATGATATATTCCAAAACTTGTCAAATTTAGTATTTAAGACTTCTATATAAAGAGCAGCAACACATAAGATTTTGCGTAAAATTAATAAACTGGAAGTGATACATTATTTGAAGCTCTGAACAGATTTTCGTGAAAAATAAATTGATATAATCCAATACTTTTTAAATTTGGTAAGCATTTAAGACTTTTATAATAATGAGAATGACATATAGATGTTTTCTGAAATTGATAAACCGGAAGTACTACTTTATAGGAAGCCATAAACAAATTTTCTTGAAAAAATATATTAAAAAATGATTCAAAACTTCTGAAATATGATACTTTAAACTCGTGTACAATGAAACATTATATTTTGACTATACCTATATGATAAACCAGTAAATTTGGAGCTCTGAACAGATTTTCGAGGAAAAACGAAATAAAATATAATCTAAAATTTGGTCTTACAGACTTTTCTATTTATTGGTACAACAAATTAGATTTTGTTTATAAACGATCAACCGGAAGTGATACTTTACTTAAAGCTCATTGCTATTTTAAACGTGTAAATGATGGGAGGTCATGTGTTGGACACATCAGATTTTTTATTATTATTTTATTTTGTTTGCTCATATGCTTAAGAAATACAAATAGGTAGGCCAGTTATTCTTATCTCTGGTTAAACTGTCTCTTAACTGTCAGTTAAAACGAGAAATATCGTATCGAAAATTAACATGTGAAATTATTTCAAACATATTAAATATCGATTCTATATTTTTTTGTTTTACCTGACAGTTAATAGTTAATAGACAGTTTAACTAACTGAGAGATGAAAATATCGGACCTACACATACAAAAAATGTGAACTAGGAACAAAGTTTCGTTTCATATTTAAATTCTCTATTTAATGCCGTGTATATAGGGCGCAAGAGAATAATTATTTTACAGGGTGGGCCTAGTAACTTTTTGACAGCGAATAAAATAAAAAATATTGCTGATAGACAAAATTCATTTTTGAATAATGAAAGAACATAATTGTAAATTTTAAATCATGCAGTTTTGAACAAAACTTGAAGGGTGGCCACCTTTCTCTATGCACTAATACAACCGATTTCTGAAGCTCCTCTCTAAACGTTCCAAGAATTCAGGCTATTTCCTACCGAATAAGATTCTTCAGCTGAAGCAGGGTTGTAGGACGGTGTTTGTAAACCTCTGCCTTGTGATATCCCCATAAAAAAAACATCACATGGAATCGAGATTAACCGTCATGGGAACATTGCCCTCATACATTAACACCTTGTTTTTTTATGGGGATAACTTAAGGCAGTGATTTATAAACACAGTCCTACAACCCTCCTTCAGCTGAAGATTTTTAGTCGGCAGGAAATATCCCGAATGTTGGAACATGTAGACAGGAGCATCATAAATCGATTGCATTAGTGCATTGCATAGAGAACGTTGGCAACCACATTCAAGATATTTTGTTTAAAACTTCATGATTTAAAAGTTCCAATTATGTTCTTTAATTATTCAAAAATAAATTTTGCTTATCAGCAATACTTTTAATTTGATTCATCAGTAATGGGTATGATGATATATTTATTTATTTTATTTAATAAACAGTGTTATGCCAACCCTGTGTAGCAATCAATAATAGTTTTAATATATGGAAGTTTATCAAAGATGTAGGTTAAATAAAGTCAACATTTTTAGATTACGTATTTGTTACAAAATAAATACAAAACTTAAACAATAATATTTTATTTTCCACAAATAAAATAAAAACAATACATAATACAATAACTTGTATCAGAATATTTTTTAACATCAACAGAAAATATAATAATTTTTTTTATCATTAATGTTTTGATTTCTTTCAATCAATCAATAATCAATTCTTATTACTCCTATATAATAATATAATAATAATAATCACATATTAAAAAGGAAATAGTTTCATTAGTTTTGTTATCCTGATATTATTTATAGTTATTTGAAGGGTAATTAATGGTTAATCGAGAATCGATATATTTTGATTGTAGTTAAGTGTAGAGATTTAAGACAGCACTTTAGTATGAAAACCATTAGTAAGAATAACTGATTAAGGCTGTTTAGCGAGCAGTTGATTAGTATTGTTTTTCTTCTGAAGATCATTTATAGATTATTTTGGAGAAAAAATAGTATAAATAAAAGATGTGTGCAATCTCACTGTAAAGACCATTATTTAAAGCCTGAAGAATTAAATTTAAAATTTACATAGTATCATATGCAGTGTTTAACAAAAGTATGGAAACATTTTCATATTACTATTGCTTCTAAAAAGTCTCAAAGGTTTTACAAATTTGAAACTATTTTCTATTTTAGAAGACGTGTAAATTAAATATGTAGTGCTTCATAAAAATATCATGTATCATATTTTTGAGTTGAAATATTGATACCCTTTTGAAATTAATTTAAATGTGTAGGTAATTGCCAACAAATATAAATCTACAAAATAAAAATTTAAATGGCAAGAGGTAATTTGATCGCCAGGAGAATTTATCTGGTTGACCAATCGTAAACATAACTTATCAGCTCTACCATCTTGGATTAGTATTTGAATGTGTCCATTCGCATATACATCATTGTGACAATGTTAAAATTGGATTCTAGCAGGGAAACCATCTGTTCCGTTTGCGCTCGAATAGTCGGGAATTGAAAGATATGTCCAAGTCCGGACTGATAAATCGCTTATATGGAATTAGTAATTTTTATAAAACTCTTCGTTTTCTCTTTCGGTTAGAATTAATTTGGAATACTTTTCTTAACATCTAAACCTGAAGCATCTTATCAGTAACGTATTTAACCTGAAAGAGATGACGCCCAATAGAAGTACTCACTACACTTAATTAAATTCATTAATTATGTTTCACTAACACATTGCTCGCGTTTAGCCGGGCTAGCGCTAGCCTAGCAACGTATTTGATCAGTTCGCTAGAATCTAGAATGTAGAGCTAGCGAGACAAAAATCGC
>OY720450.1:26418445-26495945 GCA_963082715.1 Harpalus rubripes
TATAGGGATCGTGCTAAAAATCGCATATCGGGATTTTGGTAAATAACCACGTTTTAAGGTCCCAAGAATCCAATTTTAACATTTTCACAATGATGTCTGTGTGTATGTGTGAATTTTGAAACCTTGTATTTCGAACTTTTTCTTTAATGGAAAGAGCTTATTAGATTTTGGTGAAAATCGGATAACCGGAAATGCCACTTTACTAGAAGCTCAAAATAGTTTTTCTTCGAAAAATACCTTTAAATGTTATTTTTTCGAGATTAATGTTATTATAAAAATTAAAGATGATTAAATTATCTATAATTTAAATCCCAGAGCCTACGATTTAAACAAACAAAAACGCAGTTATTCAAATGTATGTAACTGACAGATAAATGTCACTATCAAAGAACTAATCATTTCAAAATAATATTAGTAACGTTTTAAAAAGAAGAAAGTAAATAGAATAATAGAAAAAGAATTCAATACAGTTTCCAGCATAATTAAATATGTAGGTATACAGGGTGATTCATCGGTCTGTCCTCTCTTTATAACTCTTTTATTTTAACTCAGATAGAAAAACTCTTCAAATATAATTTATATGATATAGTATTATCTATCTACGTACTATATCCACTTGTATACAGGGTGCTCGATTTAAGCGCAACAATATGTAACTTTATATTTCTTAATGGAACATCCTATATTTATTTATTTATTTTGATAGTAAATTAGATCCCCTTTAAAAAAATATTTAGTAATAAGAGGTCTAAAATTATAAATTAAGAAGTTATTTACCTTTATACGTTGAATGATATGTTTCTATCATATTATTATTAACAAAGTAAGCTATGGATAATTTGATCAATTGTTTCGAATTTAAACAAACAAGTTGTCCAAATACTCTTAGTTTATCATTGTTGATGTTGATGTGAAAATGAATAATACAAATTTTAGTAAAGATGAGATGGTTAATATAATATTTATAATAGAAAAATCTATTGAAGTTGAAGGACAAGTTTACGAGCATTTATTATAATTTTGCATTATTTAGTCTGTCACTAAATTTTAAGGCTTCTTTGGAATTAGTGTAATAAGTATTAATAAAAAAGGATCAAAATTTTGTATTATATTATGGTTTTTTCCATTCTGAAATACTATTTTTTATGAACGTAAATAACTTCTTAATTTATAATTTTAGACCTATTATTTCTTAATAATTTTTTAAAGGGAATCTAATTTACTATCAAAATAAATAAATAAATATAGGATGTTCCATTAAGAAATATAAAGTTACATATTGTTGCGCTTAAACGGAGCACCCTGTATACAAATGCATATGGTACGTAGATAGACAATAATATATCATATAAATTATATTTGAAGAGTTTTTCTATCTGACTTAAAATAATAGAGTTATAAAGATAGGACAGACCGATGAATCACCCTGTATATTTAGATTAATAAAAATTAACGATTCACAAAAATGTTTAAGCTAATTTTCATTTTTGGATTAGTGCATTCTATTCTATGCCGGTATTTAAAATTTAATCTTCATTTTATTACAGCTCATCCGGTGGCTCAATGGTTAGAGCATGGATGTGTGTGAAAGTGAACTCACGCTGTAATTGGGTTTAATCCTGTTGAGCGGTTTAAAAAAGGTAATTACTTGGATTAGATTAGACTATATTTTAAGAAATAAACTGTCAAAATTAGAGTAAAATTTGCTAATCCAAAAATAAGGATTAACTTAATCTTTTTTGTGACTCGGGCTGTAACTGGCGGGAGGTATTGTGATAGCCACACCAGATTTTTTTCTTTTCTAATTTCATACGCGAACTTTTCCCGATCTACACGCCGAACATGAGTTCATAATTGAAATATGTGGTGTGGACGTTGAACTCGCGAACTGTTCGAGTGTAGTTCTCGAACTGCTCGCTAACAGTTGATTTTGGTATGTACACGGCTATCGATACAGGATGCATGCACATATGTGTTTGTTTGTTGCATCACACTTGCATTTGCTTAGTTCTGTCCTTTTCGTAATATCGTAATACCACTACTTTAATTTTAATACAGGCCTCGATTTTGTTTACCGAAACTTATCAACTTATCTAATGCTTCTTTGTAAGTCCTTTATTTAAATTTTAAGATTGGTTGTTTAATTTTTATTCTTACGGTGCTTTTGACGAAATCCCCTACTATGCAATAAGATAGTAGTTGTAGCAAAACAGCAATGTAAAAACATACATGCCGAAATATATCCAGCAAGTCTCCGCCTCTATAAAATAATAATTTGTTACAAAACGACAATATTCAGATTAGTTAAACTTACGCAATTGTGTATACTATAATTGGAATACCCGCACCTATAGTACTGCAAAGCAGCTGATTGGAAAAATGCCAACGAAATATTATTTGCAGGTCATTCAAGTATCTAAAACATATAACTAATGTGGTTAATATGTAGTTTATTTTTTTTTAAAGACTACTATTTACAGAATAATATTATTTTCCTATTTTATCAGATTTTCAATTTAATGAGATTTAGCCATATTTTAAATACTTTATTTATTTCATTTTTACAATTTTTTCATTTCATATTATAATGTTTTTGAAAGACACTTACAAACATCCAAGCCCCTTGTGCGAATCGCACTCATGACCCCAGGGTCGGCGGCGAATGTCGCTTTGAGCGCTTCCGTATGATGCCTCACTATGCTCGACCACCGAGGCAGCACATAGTGTAGTAGTATATTTCATAACGAGTATCGAAAGTAAGAAGATAGAAGAAGTGTAAATACGATAAATACATTATTTTCTACCGAGTTATGAAGAATATTTTTTAGTTGATCACAAAAAATAACAAGTATTTTCAAGAATTTTATTAAAAATTATAATATCTACTGTTTTTTTTTCAACCAATCAACCATATCAACAAACCAGGCAGCTTTGCATTGTTTGGTCAACAAACAAGCTGCCTGTCTATGTGGATTTGCTCTCATCATTGCCATATAACCGTTTCGTGCTAGTTCGATATTCATATTATGCTAGTGTAGGATATTTTCGACTTTCTTAAGTAGTTTAATGTCGCGATATCTATTATTTTCTGCAGTGGTCGTCTAAAAATAATATTTTTCCGCCATTTATAGTTCATTGTTATAGATATTATATTTTTTAAGTAAGACATCAATTTCAGATACATATGTATAAGTAAATAAACTGAAGTCAACCCGAACGTTACTTTTTAATTACAACGATTCAAATCACTCTAGAGTGGACAAAATGTAAAAAAATAATACATTTTTGCACAGAAATATTCATCAGTACTGAGTGCGAAAAAAACTTTTTTTTTATCTTACATGAATATTGAAATGAAGGACTTTTCCAAACAGGTCTAGAAATATTCACCGCCTACAATTCACTGCGGAACATTCACCGCGGGGATAATTCACCGCATATAATTCACAGCGGAAAGTTCTGACTGAATGGTGCTAAAGTCTGTTTGTATTACATTAATATAGCGTAAACGAGTGTTATTAATATAGTGGTTTTCTTTGTAAAATTGTATGTGTATTTGTATTTTGTGGAAACAATTTGATAAAATGCTATAGTGCCGGTGTTGGCTCCTATCGCTAACTTTTCAGAGACGACAAGAACTATATTAATCGTGGTTTTAACTGGAATGAAGGAGGGGCTGGAATTTAAAGTTGGACACAAATTAGTTCTGCTGAAATTTGTGAATTGTTTGCGGTGAACGTTCTGCGGTGAATTGTGGGAGGTACATTTACCGGATCCCATTCTAAACAGTACTAAAAAACATAATAATAAACTATTGTATCAAACAACTTACTCCAAGATAAAATCATGATGTTCAATGCATCTTTTAACCTGTAATATATCGTCTTTAGTACGAACTTCTAGTTTTCTCATAATTTCTTTTAAAATAATAAGTTGTGCACATGCCGCAATAGATAATACAAAAAATAGTCCATCAACTCCATCATTGAAGCAAAAAAAGAATGTCCCATATAACAAGTACATAAATTCTATGAATTCAAAATATGGCGAAATAGTGAAATCAACAATCTGATATACTAGAACCGGTGATTGTTTATTTAGAATTCCACTAAGAAGAAGGAAAAAAACAGTGGAGCCTGTAGCAGTATAGAATATTTTTAAATAATTTGTTGTCATGTTGAATATTCTCTCAATTTCTTTTCTTGTTTCTTGCTCACAATCATATATTGGCCAGAATTTGTCCAAGTCCACCACAAGACGGCGAATTTTTTGAGTGAAATATTTGAACGTTATCATTTTTGATATAAACTAAAAAAAATAATATACATTGAGGATTATCAACTAATAAACGCATGTTACAATGAAATGAACTTATAGAAACATCCAAAGTAGTTTAATAAGAAAAATGTGCATTATTCATGACCTAACTAAACTTAGTAAAAGCAGACGAAAGTAGTATACCTTTTAACTTAAATTTCAGAAAAAGTAAATTCAATTCCAGAAATTGTAACTTTAATTTCAGAAAAAGTAACATCAATTTCAACTTTTTTTCCTAAAGATAATAGGAATATATCTATAAAACAAATGTATACTGCTGGTGGGAGTGGGATGTGTGAGACTAACATTGGACGAGTGCAGACATATATATATATATATATATATATATATATATATATATATATATATATATATATATATATATATATATATGTCGCGGGGTAGTATCACTGGCAAACTCTATGTCGTAACAGATGGTCAAACTGAACCACGTTACACTATAGCCATAACGTCATAGCCTGGAGAAACACTCTGGGCCTTAGTCAAACGAAGATATTCATTTCGCCCTCGACGATGAACGTTAAAGAGTTATCAGCTCTTAACAAAAGGGACTTTGAATTATGACAAGTAGCTTTACTAGCCATTGTTCTATAATATACCAAATTTTAGTTCATCAAAACTTCGGAGTGGCTTCCAGACATTCAGTCAAAACATGCTACAGCAGATCTTACTGGTCGCGGTGACAAAAGTCACCAGCGCTTAAAGCCCTTAACTTAATAATGATAATAACAATATCACCTATCTACAATTTGGAGCTCTGTAAACTTTATCTGCAGTTAATAAAATATTAATCTTTAGCATAGTTTTCCAACATATTTCCACTATTAACTATCTTCCCTGAAGATCTCCAGTGAAATTTTAATGTTATAATTTCTATTTCGGTACACCATGGTTCTGCACCCGCATCGGTCATATCTGGATAAAAAGTAAGTAACGATATTTCAAGTGCCTCAAGGTTGCAGTGTACCTACTCAACGTGTCTGTTAATTTGCGAAACTTGTACAATGAAAACATTTTACAATCTTTCTTGACATACCGAAACGCTTTAAGGAATTTGTATTAGTTCGTTTGTTATTTCACAAATAACTAACTACATCGCAAACTGGCTGATACTTCCGATCTGTGACTACTTGACCTACATTCAGTTTAATAATATTGTCACGTCGCAGACGACGTAAAGGAGTAGAATCAAGCTACCAAAAATGAAATACTTATTACGTCATACAAGTTCAATGACAAAACATCAATCAAAATATAACAACTGCCATGAACACCTACTGTAATAAATAATATCTTAAATAACATATATGGAGATCGGAAATCCGGATCATCGGCCATCACAATATCATAAACAACAAACTCGACTTCGGCTCTCGTTTCTGAACAAGCAACTGACCGAATTGCTTTTATTACAACAGCAACCCAATTGCCACCAACATAGCTCACAACGACATCTTGAGCTTTGTAATAAAATCTCTTACCAGTATTGGAAGACCGCTTAACATAAATTCAGTACTCATTACTCACGGTTCTACTTAACCAGCTATTGTAATTACGTCACCACTCTCCAGGTGGGACACAGACGGAATCCTTGTTTCTGGGCAATGCCCTAGGATGAAAACCTGCAAAAATTGCTAGCTTAATCTGCTTGGCCCTACACTTCACTTTATAATTCAACAGATCACAAACCTACATACAATATTGTGGATCGCAGGCGAATCCCACTTCTGATGTCGCGGGGTAGTATCACTGGCAAACTCTATGTCGACCAACATTATTACAGAACCACAGCGAAAATATAAACGTGATGATCTCAGCGAAGCAGACATGCACTCTCTCCTGAGCACCGCTACACACTGCTTCCATCCAAGCATTGTAATCAAGAATGCTTGACGTTTCGATTACGACAAAACAATTAAAAGATTATAAGTGATTCATGTAATACTTGATTCATTAAATGATCGTTACGAAATGCTTTAATATTACAATCTCCGACAAATATATATATATATATATATATATATATATATATATATATATATATATATATATATATAGCGGGTGTCTTAGGCCAACCGACACATGGAGGATTAACAGATTAACATGGAATATCAGTTACTTGTGAATAGTATCTCCTCAGTGCAAGATATTAATTTGAAATTTTGAATGGTTATCCGGGGATACTAATTCTATGGATTATATTTAAATGTGTAATACTAGAAGAAATTAAGAAAAATTATGGAAATTCCAGAATTGTTTTTCATATCCCGGAAAAAATAGTTCCTAAGCAACGGTTCAAACAGCATAATGCTAGCGTGTGAACTTAGTAATAAACAAAATTTGTAAAGTCGAGTTCGGAAACAGTCAAGAGAAAATATATTTTTTTATTTTTTACTTTTCAAAATAATTTTTATCATTAATATGTATTTAATCTTTTATTCATATTTAATAAAAGATAAACATTATTTCAATCATAAATTATATTTTGTAAAATCTGAATTACACTGATTACAATAAATATTTTTGAATTTGTTTAAATGGACCAATTATATGACCTGCGAGATCTCCTGCCCCTTATATTTTTTTTGGAGGTCATTTAAAATCCAAAATTTACGGCCATTATATAACCACTTTAGAAGTTTTTAAAGCGGCAATGAGAAATGATTGCAGCCTTATTTCAAATCGACATCTGAGCAAAGTGAGACAACAATGTTATGATCGTCTCGGACTTTGCTTAGTACAAAACGGCGGCCATTTCGAATATTTGTTGTAATATTTTAATTCTTACTGTTGTATTTAGTGCGATTTATATTTTATAAAATATATAATTTGTGTTGCGTATAACGCAGTTTTGCTGTAGGCTGGTTTCGATCCCGTCTTTCCGAATTTTGTTTATTACCAAGCGCACTCGCTACCACCATACTATTGGAACCGTTATTGCTTGGAAACAATTTTTTTCGGGATATGAAGAACAACCCTGAAAATTCCACAATTTTTCTTCATTTTTTCTAATATTACACATGTAAATTATCTGATTTGAAGTTTAATCCACAGAATTAGTATCCCCGGATAAGCATACCAAATTTCAACTTAATATCGTGCATTGGCGAGATACTATTCACAATTAACTGATTTTCCATGTTAATCCCCCATGTGTCGGTTGGCCTAAGATATATATATATATATATATATATATATATATATATATATATATATATATATATATATATATATATATATCTGCATGTATGGCACTTGTCTGTAAGAATAGCTCTGCGCAAGCGCTGGATTGCTTCGATTTTATTGGTGTAGAACGGGAAAGGTGAACTAGCGGGAGGGAAATTCTTACACTAACTGACAAGGACAGACAATAATGTTTGTAGCAGACTCCTCTTAAGTGAGAGATAGGGCATCAGCAGTATAACTTAGTTTTATAGGTATATTTTAATGGGGCAGAAATTACAACCATATGAAAATTTTACGATTGTATTCATGGTTTGTAAAAAAGTAGACACGGGGTAGATGAGATAAAGAAAACTCTTTTGCAAGTTGAAACAACGTTGGCATAAGTGCATTATACCTAATAGGGATACTTTCAAAGGAAACAATATTAATATTGATGAATAAATTGTTATTCTGAAACAAATGTAAATTCTCGTTTTTTATCACACTCCGTACTCTGCATTCTAAGCAAACTAAAGCATTTTGACTTATTCAAATCATAATGAGAGAAATAACACAAATTAGTACAATAATTATTGTTAAATCGTTTTATGGCAATGTGGCCATTTTATTTTAAAATACTACATCAGAAAGCATTAAAAAAATGTACCTTTATAGACATACACAATTTGATGTTCTAGACGTTTATACTATGGTAAAATACATCCTATATGCATAGGTTCTTGATATAAAACATAAATTAAATGTAGTAAACAAGTATTCATAGTCAAAGAATAAAAAAAAGTTTACTAACTTGTTGATATGTAATAAACGTCAAACAGTAATTTCCCCATGCAATAACACCTCCCTCCCCTAAAATTGGTTCTAATGTAGTTAAAACTACATAGAAAGCACATAGGAAATTTAATAGAAAAGTTAAAATTGTACGACTTCCTAATGGATCTTGACCACAAAATCGTAACACCGTAAATGGTAAAAAAGTTAGCTTATCCATTTTAAATTTTGTAATGTTTTAACAATGAAAGCTAAACATATAATATTAGTACTAGAGATGTACATTGAACAATAAATGGTTAAATACTGAAAAAAGGAAAAAAATATGAATTAGTAAATACTTTTTTATATAATAAAGTAGAAAACTACATAATTATTTGGAAAATCAAATATGTAAAATAATGTCACAGCATATAATTTTCTGTGCGTGAAAGAATATGTTCAGTATAACTATAATTGAAGTAAGTTGAAATTATATATGCTTGTTTAAAAAACTTTTTATTCGAAAATTACAAAATTATTTAATATTTTATAACCAAGTATATTAAACTTTTTCTACGTAATAAGCAATGAGCATTCCGAGTTGACTTACAAATTAGTTTCACAATTAATTTATTACAATAACCCAATGTAATACGATTTTAGTGTTAATTTGAAGAAATTTCAAACAGTTCAGGAGTTATGTACCCCCAAAAACAAATGTTTTCATGATTAGTTTTACCCCAAATATGTGAGGTTAAAATGGTTCAATATCACGATTACGGTTAAAGATGTGTTTATTTTTGGAAAAATTAACTTTAGAGAGTTGATTTGTATATTTTCGGTATGAAAATGATTAAATATTTGGTTATAAACTCCTTAAACTCGGTTAAAAAATTGTACATTTTTAGCTAAAAATATGAGGTTAAAATACGGTTAGTCCCTATTTCGGTTGAAGATGGTATTAATATTTGCAAAAACAAACTCTCAAGGGTCAATTTGATATATTAATATTTTTAAAATGCCAAAAAGGCTTTAGGAATTCCGGAAAATAGAATCGAAATTTTGGAAAAATTGGGAAAAATTTTCCCCAAAAAATGCATTTTATTTGGCTCACAACTCCTCAACGGTTAAATTATTTTTAAATTAACACGAATTGTTCTAAGGAGTTTATAATAAGAACTCATATCCAAACCGCCTAGACAAAGTTTTATTTAAATATTTGTAAAATGACGCCCGGTGCGACTTTTTCGCAATTCTTCCAAAACATCAAAACTTTTATTTGGTTATGAATTCGGCTGAAATTTACAGGAAACATAAAGTTAACTAAAAATCATATATTCATACTTAAAATTTATTGGAAATGTTGATTTTTTAATGAAAAATATTGAAAGCATAAAAGTTTTAACAATTTGACTCTGTCGGTAAGGCCGCTCTCGAAACTAACGCCAATGCTTTTCTTATATAAACTTTGAAAAGTAATTATAATACCATGCAAAATTTTGAACTCTAACAACTTCTATGACACGTCATGACGCTGGCAGAATATCTCTTGTCGTCGATTGTAAAACGGTGTAGATTTGCACTTTTATATATGTATAAAATTTGTTACTTTGTTTCATGGAGTAGAAAACATGATTTATAAATTGTATTAAATAAAATGAAAATGTTCATGAAATAATTGAAAAATCTTAAATTTAAACGAAAGCCAAAACTATACCTTGAAGTCATATTTGAATACGTTCCTGTGTTCACTGCAAAACTATTGAGTAGTATTGTAAGTACAAAGTGTACATTTTATAATTTTTTGTTATGGTGGAGGACTGTACAAAAATCTTGTGTGTTTCGAGCGCAAATGGACATTGTCGATTTCGAGAGAACCACCTCTCAATCGATAATGTCCCCTTTTGCACTCTTAATACACAAATAGCTATTAAAAAGAGTCTACGCACATATTTATTTTCAAATATTTAGTAACACGTCTAAAATACTAATTATATGCTATATAAACACTTTTAACATACATAGGAGTGGTAATAGCTTTATTGATCTTAAAACAGTAAAAAAATGTTGAATAACGTATCAATTTGGGTTGATCAATTCTAGACAAGAACATACACGGGATTCTATAGGTGCGTTCAGTAAATGAGTTCTATTCGCACTTTTCACTCTACGTACTCCTATCATCGTTCGGTAATTACATGGAGTGATACGCGTCTTAAAATGGAGCGTTCGGCAAATGCAGGTGGAGTCAAGTGGAGTGAAAAGTGTTAACTCCATAATCCCAACCTCGAAATGCACGGGTAAATGGAGTAAATACGAGGAAATTTTACGTTTGAATGTTTAACCAACCTCAAAATTTATCTATTTCAGGAGAATATGATCGCCTATTTTATATAAGTGTAATTAATAATGAGTGTGATACCACAAATACGAAAGCAAATGAAGAATTTATTAGTCTTATCCTTGAAGAAAGTGAAGAATTTTCTAATTTTTCTGATATCATGCTTTCTTCAGAATCATTAAAATATTTTTTTTGTAAACTAAATAACTCCTGGATGACTCATTGCTTTTTAGGAGTGTATCAGATTGTCAAAAAGGAGGTTATTATATTCGTGCACCAAAATTTTAACTCTACTCGTTCGGTTTATCACAAATATTAGAGTGTACCTTGTTTCTCGATACACTCCATCTCTAACTCCGTAGGATTTACCGAACGCACCTTATATAAGTTCTCAGGATTAAGAAAATACATTGTCAAGGATTTAAACAATATTTTCTAACATATAGCAAGTAAAAAAATATGAGCAAACCATATTTAAGTTGAAGGGACATCCAAGATAGTTTTGGAATTGTAAACAACTTTTATAACAAAATCATAACAAAATACCTGCAATACGGAAAACTTTTCTGCACTTTATATTTTAATCTTAACTCTAGTAAAGTACCTATGTTTGCAAAAGCTTACTTACATGGATATTGATTTTCTAAAAAAAAATCTGAATACACAAATTGTTTCTAATTCCGAAACGCAACATTTTCGACCGAGCACATGTTTAGATAGACTTTTTGCTTGCCTCAGGGCCTGTTTTTCAATATCTGGTTAAAATTTTAGCCAATAGTTAAGTAAACAATATTACATCATTTTGATGATAAACCTGTCATATGACAGTTCATTTCATTTCAATTTTGTTTATTTGACTATTGGTTAAAATTTTAATCAGAGATTGAAAAACTGGCCCTCAATGTGTAAAGTAAATGTTCAATATAATATTAAAATTGGACCTTCAAAGACGTATTAAATACTTGCAAGTTAAAAAGTAAAACAAAAACTGCAAACAAGCATTGGAAAATACAAAATTTTCCATAGGTGTCGAAATTCAGAGAAGAGGCTAATTACTTGCATTTTATTTATTCCAGGATTTTTTTTTATTAATTATAAATGATATTGAGCAAGTTCTTATTAGGTTTAGTAAACTTGTTAGTAAACTTGTTTTTGGAGTATATTATTAATCATTTGTAAATCAGTAAATATTCGCAAATGAATAGCTCTTGAAGCGGTCTAGTTCTATAGTCCTGCTTAGGAATCTGTTCAAATTCGGACTTCAAATTATTTCGCCAATAAAAGTGGTTCATGCTGATATATTAACTTTTAGTTAAATAGCCATTTTCAAAATTTTCTTAAAGCAGTTTGGTACACTGAAGATTGGTGACGTATAGGTGTACTCGTATATGTACATAATATACAAATCGTAAACGTGAAGAATTTTGTTTGCACATTATTTTTATTTTCTACATTGGTATGGCAACAATCCATCAAATAGACCTCGCCGTCACTTCTAATAGCGTTGATATTACTGGAAATATATTTTTTAGCTCCATATGATCTGTAAGCTGTCAATATTTATACGGAAGTGCGCATTATATTTTTATTTGTGGAATAAGCAAATAATAGGAAAAGTCATTTATCATGCTTTTGAATGCATTAAAAACAAATTTAGGTCAAAACTGAACTTAAATTTATACACCCTATGTAATATGGCGAAAAATATATTTGTACTTTTGTTGGTGTTATGCTCGCCGTCAATGATCAAATGAGTATGAACTGATGCTCAACTTTTCCCCTTTCCGCAATCTGTTCCTTGCTCTGTTGCCGCTTTTTCATAATTTAGCATTTTCAACAATGCCCGTTTGAACTGGCAAGAGTGTAGAAATTTCCAGTTCATATTTATTTGACGGCAAGTATAGTTAGGGTAAGTACGGCACACATGGCTTACCGGTGAGATGACTTTGTGCCAAAATCCAAATATAATAATAATAGAATTATCTTAACGGATGTTTCTACATGGACAGTACATTTAGTCAGTTGTTAATTTTACTTGTGTTGTTTCTTCCAATAAATTAAGAAGTAAGTTATTACAAGAAATATTTTTTGATAACCCTTCAAAAAGTTTTGTATGCAGGTAAACCTTTTCACATTTTCTTGAAAGTAGTATATTTTTACAATTAATATAATAATCAATAATTAATAGATGGAATCTAAGATTAAATATAACTAAAACTAATAAAATTACCTCTTAACCTTAAAATTAATTTTAATAAAAATTAAATACGTATTTCGAGAACTAAGTTATCATCATTAGTACAACAAAGGAAAAGTTAAACATAGAAGTCAAGACTACTCAACATGTCATCCATGCCAGAGGTCCTAACAATTTTTTAAAAAAGGGGAGAACTGGGATTATATAGGGACGGGAGCCACAGGTGAATGTTTACCTATAAACTGAGATTATGTTTGTGGCAAAAAGAGGTTCAATCTAACATTCTAATCTAAATTTATTGTAGTTTTTCTATACATGTCGTTGTGCAGATGTGAGTCATCTCACCCGACCATTTGGTATAGTTGGCCCAAAAAATCTAAGTATAGAATGACCCAGTATACTAACCAATTATAAACGTACTGGACGATCAAATAGAGGATAGTGGGCGGAGGTATACTAAAAACTGACTTTGGAAGCAAAAAATAGTAAATGTGAAAAGAAGAAAATAATTAAAAACAAAAAGAAACGAAATAAAAAAATCAAAAACTATACGTAAGTAGTATGTAAAAATTATTTATTTATTTAGTCAGTCATCTCACCCGGTAGGTGAAGCCATCTTACTTGGAAGACTTTCGATGGTATTGTAACGTTTTAATTTATTTGGTATTTAAATAAAAAAGTGTAAAAACCAAAGAATTATTATTACTTACAATAGATGTTTATTAAAACGATAAATAAATATTAATAGATAATAACAATGATGATTACTATGGTTAAACATATATGAAATACTAATTAAAAAGTAAGAATATAATTAACTAGTTAAACACTAACACTATTTATTTATTTAATATCCAACCTACCGACCTCCACAGCATCTATATACTCAACTGACTCAACATAACATCCACTCCTACGTCTATGACATACAATGATACCGTAGCTTCAACACCTAGAGATATTTCCAATACTTTTGCCTCTTTCTTCAATTCTGTTTACACCCCCTCACCTGGACTTCAATCCACTAGTTCCATCCCTCCCCTTCACGAACATGTTTCCCTCAACAATGTTTCCTCTGACGACATTAAACGACTTATCAAAACATTCAAACCTACATTGTCATGTGGTCCTGACCTCATTCCAAGTTTGTTGATTAGGGATTGTGCTGAACCTCTTTCAATTGCCTTACATCACATTTTTAATCTTAGCATTAAAACTTGTATTTTTCCCAGTCTTTGGAAGGTCACACGCATCACACCCATTTTAAAATCCGGAGATTCATCATTTATTAACAATTATCGTTCTATTGCCATGCTGTCAATCTTTAGTAAAGTTTTTGAAAAAATTATATACGCTGGCATTTTTCACAAAATAAAACATTACATATCAGTTTGTCAGCATGGTTTTATGAAAAAAAGATCTACGGCAACAAACCTTACTTACTTCAGCCATGTTGTTTCTTCAGTTCTAGATATGAAAGGTCAAGTTGACTGCGACTATACCGATTTCGCAAAAGCTTTTGATAGAATTGATCACAATGTTCTGATTAGCAAACTTGAGTCCTTTTCTCTCTCTATTCCATTATGCTCACTCCTTACTTCCTATCTTCATCAACGGCAGATATACGTTCACTTCAAAGGACATAACTCATTCTCTTTTGTCCCTACATCCGGAGTACCCCAGGACTCTAATTTAGGCCCTTTACTGTGTTTAATTTTTATTAATGATGTAAGTAATATATTGCAGTGTGAAAAACTATTATTTGCCGACGATCTCAAAATCTTCCATCCTATTTCTACTGCACAGGACTGTAACCTTCTTCAGAATGACCTAAACTTACTTTCTGACTGGTGCAAAACCAATAATTTAAATCTTAATTTAAATAAATGCACGGTTGTTTCATTTTCACGTAAACTTTTGCCATTAACATTTAATTACACTATTCACGATGTTTCTTTATCACGATATTTTAAAGTCAAAGATCTCGGTGTAATATTTGATTCCAAATTTACTTTTACATATCATATACAGGACACTTATGATGGGGCTATGAGAATGCTAGGATTTGTCATTAGAAATACCCGCAACTTTCACGATTTAACAGCTATACGTTCCCTTTATTATTCATTGGTACGGACCAAATTAGAGTACTGCAACATTATTTGGAACCCCATTTATGAGGTAAATCAGGACCTTATTGAGACAGTTAAAAAAAATTCTTAAGTTCATGTACTCTGTATCGTACAATTAACTTCTCTCTATGTTCAACTTAAAAAGCCTTTTTGAACGTAGGGAAAATGGTCTAGTTTTGCACTTATCAAAATTGATCAATGGCTGTATTGATGATTCCCTTTCTCTCTCCTGTCTTCATTTCCATGCTCCCTGTTCTCGAACTAGAAATGCCTTCACCTTTTATTTACCTGCAGCTAGAACTAATTGCCTTATGATGTCACCTATCTATAGAATGTGCCATGTTTACATGATTAAGTTTTCAAAAGTGGACATTTTCCAATTAGAGTTTAAAAATTTCTCAAATGCTATCAGTAAATTTTATTAGTAATTTGTTAGATTTCTTGTTTTTACTACCCTTTATTTGGGCTTAGCCTGTTGGGTGGTTGTATCTGTAGAGTAGGAGATATACGTTGTATTATAAACTACTCTACATGTGTAAAAATATAACTAAGAACGTTAAACTAGTATAATATGTAAAGCAAAATAATAAACACAAATGAATTTGGATCAGAGCGAAAACGGGAAAACACTTTTATTTATTTCGTATCTAACCACATTAAAACATTTTCATAGGTGTCTTGATCGAATTGTGTGATCGACACATGGTTGCTAGATGTAACTGTAACATATCTCCCTCCTTAGAGAGAAGAAAACAATGACAGGTAATGAAAGGGAAGTCATTACTTGTCATTTTACCAAGAAATGACATAAATTGAATGACTTTATTTGTGGGACTTGGGGAGAGGAATGAGTGTTATCAAAATTGTGCGGCTATTGTAAGTAAGCAGGTTTTAGTCTGTCTATTGATACGGTGTCCAATTTATCTTTAATTAAAATTTTGAAAAACTTTTCGTATCGTTTGATTACTTTGTAAGGCCCATCGTAAGGTTGTTGTAGGGTGGGGCTTATTGCATTATGCTTTATGAAGACATGTGATGTGCGAAATAGATCGGGGTTTACAAAATATGGTTTGTTTTTTAAGATTGGGGCTGTATACTTTAATTTGCTGATTATTTGTTTTAACTGTTGGAGATAGTGGGGCATGTTAGGGTCTGGAACTATTGGTGATTGTGTGAAGAATTCGCCTGGAATGTGTAATGTGGTGCCGTAGACAAGTTCTGCCGGGCTGCAATTAATAGGTTCTTTGCACGTTGTGCGAAGACTTAATAAGACGATTGGTAGGTTAGTTACCCAGTTTATAGGGTCATTATATGTTTTAAGGGAAGTTTTTAGCTGCCTATGGAACCTCTCAATCATGCCATTTGATTGTGGATGGTATGCCGTGGTTTTTATGTGGTGTGTGCCCAACATTTTAAGTAAATTTTTGAATAATGACGATTCGAATTGTTTTCCCCTGTCTGTTGTAATAACAGAAGGAACTCCAAATCTAGATATCCAATTGTTTACTAATGCTTCAGCTATAGTTTGTGTGTTACAATCTTTGATTGGAATTGCTTCTGGATTAAGTCGATGTGAATGTTGTCGAAGCGACTGTTTGGTTCGGAAAATGGTTTGAGTGGAGCTTGGGTGTTTTTTGTTATTTTTGAACGTTGGCAGTGTACGCATTGTTTGGTCCAGGATTGTATGTCTTTGTTCATTTTATACCAAACAAATTTAGAGTTTATTAATTTTGTTGTTGTTTTTATTCCTGGATGGGATAGCGAGTGAAAATAGTCGAAAATGTTAATTCGGAATTCTTTTGGTATATATGGTCGGTATTTACCAGTGGATATGTCGCAAACTAAGGTACAGGTAGAATTTGGAAGCTTAATGTTTTTGAATTGTAAATTGTTCGTTTTATTTGTCTGCAGTGTCTGTAGTTCTTTATCGGTTTTTTGAGCTGTTGCGATTTTGACGTAGTCGATGGTTTTGTCTGTGAGGATGGAGTTTATTTGGATTCTGGACAGCGCGTCGGCTACGGCGTTGTTTTTGCCCGATACGTGTCTGATGTCGCTTGTTAGTTGTAAAATGAAGTCCATGTGTCTTATTTCTCTGGAAGTGTAGTTGTGGGAAATTTTGTTAGCCATGAAAGTCAGAGGTTTATGATCTGTTAGAATGGAGAAATTTCTTCCTTCTATGAAATATCTAAATTTCTTTACTGCTAGGTACATAGCTAGTAATTCACGGCCAAATGTGCTATAACGTTTTTGTGTAGGTGTGAATGTGGCGGAAAAGAAGGCTATAGGTTTCCAGTCTTCTTTTATCTGTTGTTGCAGAACTGCACCTACTCCCGTGTCTGAAGCATCTACCATGATAGATATAGGGGCATTGTGTGCGGGAAATGTGAGTGTTGTTAAATATGTTAATTGTTTTTTAATGTCTTTGAAAGCTTTGTTTGCTTCCGGAGACCATGCAATCTCTTTTGAGCTGTTTGGTTTATTTGTTATGAGACAATTAATGGGTTTTAACGTTGTTGCACAGTTAGGGATAAAACGATGGTAAAAGTTTATGAGGCCAAGGAATTCCCTTAGTTTTTGTTGAGTTGTAGGTAAGGGAAATTTGTTGATTGTGTCAATTTTAGATTTTACCGGTTGAATGCCATTTGTTGAAATACTGTGTCCTAAGAATTCGATCTTCTGGACTCCGAATTGGCATTTGTTTTGATTGATAAGTATACCATGTTTTTCAAGTCTTTGGAAAACTAATTCTAAGTGCTTTAAATGTTGTTCGAAAGAACTACTAGCAATAAGGAGATCGTCAATATATGCGAAGCAAAAATCTAAACCTCTGACAACATTGTCAATGAACCGTTGAAAAGTTTGGGCGCTATTCCTCAATCCAAATGGCATGACCAAGTATTCGAAAAGACCAAAAGGTGTGGTTATTGCTGTTTTGGAAATGGATTCTTCGTCCATTGGTATTTGGTGGTAGGCTTTAACGAGGTCTAATTTTGAAAATATTTTCGAATTGTATAAATTAGTTGTAAAATCTTGAATATGGAGAATTGGATAACGGTCAGGGACGGTGATGGCATTGAGAGCCCTATAGTCCCCGCAAGGTCGCCATTCGCCAATCTCTTTCTTTTTAACCATATGCAATGGAGAAGCCCAGTTGCTAGAAGATGGACGAATGATCCCCATTTTCAACATTTTATCGAATTCGTTTTTAGCGGTGGATAATTTATCCGGAGCTAGACGGCGCGGCCGTGCAAAAACAGGTGAATTGTTAGTGATGACACAGTGTTTGACATTGTGCATAATTTGACGTTTGGGAGTAAAAGGTGAATTTAGAGAAGGAAATTTTGACAAGAGTTGGGTAAAGCATGTGGAATGTTGAGTAGTAATACTAGATATTCGATTTGAATTGTTTTGTATGTTTCGGTTTGCTTGTAACAAGCGCTTTGAAGGTAAGTCAATCAGCAAGTTAAAGTATGTAAGAAAATCTGCGCCGATAATTGAATGCTTAACGTTCGCGATAATAAACCTCCATGTAAATTGCATTGTTAATCCGAGGTCTATTTCTAATGTTTTAGTACCGAAAGTTTTGATGGTTGAATTATTGACAGCCTGTAGTGTAAGAGGATTTTGTCGTCGTTTCTCGCACAATGAATTTTTGATAACACTCACCTCGGCTCCAGAGTCTATCAGAAAGCGGTGGCCAGAGAGCCTATCAGTCAGATAAAGGAGTTTTGTTGTCGTTGGATGAGTATTAGTGCTAGAAATAGATGGTAAAGTGAGTTTATCTATTAAGTTTCTGTTTTGATGTAACAAAACCTCTGATTTGTTTGTAGAAGAACTTTGTTGACATGGTGGAATACATTTCCTCGCCTTGCCGCCGAAGTTGAGGTGATACCAGCATAAATTCGAGTTCGGAGGAACCGTAGGGAAAGGAAGGTCTTTCTTTCTTGACTGACTTAACACCAACTTCTTTAACTCTGAGACCTCTTGTTTTAGCTCCTCGATTTGCTGTGCGTCTTTGCTCACGGAACATAGCGTTGGTTGTGTGACGTTTAGAATCCTATCCGCGATTTCGGCTTTATCTGCTAATGAAATATTATTATTTGAAGCAAGGATAAGTTGAATATTTGAAAGAAGTTTTTGCAAGAATATTTCTTCAAGGATTGAGTCGTCTAGATGCATAGAGCCAACCAACTGTTGGAGCTGACGTAAAAGTTGTGATGGTTTTTTATCGCCTAAGTCTGTTATGTTGAATAATTGTTGAATTCTTTCTTGTTTCGATAGCGAAGTTCGGTGGATTAACGTTTCTTTTAACTTGGTATATGGAAACACTGTTGGAGGATTCTCAATAAGGTCTCTGACTTCTGCTGCATACTGAGGATTGAGTAATGAAATTAATTTGTAGAACTTAGTTGTTTCAGATGTAATACGGTGTGACATAAATGTCGCTTCTACTTGAGAGAACCATAATGTCGGGTCCGCAGGCCAAAATTCGGGGCTCTTGAAGGAATTTGTTAATGAAGATATTTCAGGAAGCGGAAGGTCAGCAGGTTGGGTATCGGAAACAGGAACAGGAACAGGTATGTCGTCCATCCTGTTTGACAATCGGGGTCACCAAATATGTAGAGTAGGAGATATACGTTGTATTATAAACTACTCTACATGTGTAAAAATATAACTAAGAACGTTAAACTAGTATAACATGTAAAGCAAAATAATAAACACAAATGAATTTGGATCAGAGCGAAAACGGGAAAACACTTTTATTTATTTCGTATCTAACCACATTAAAACATTTTCATAGGTGTCTTGATCGAATTGTGTGATCGACACATGGTTGCTAGATGTAACTGTAACATATCTAAATAAATAACCTCACTGTCTGTTGTTTATGTAGCTAACTATCTAATTTTCCTTCTGACGGACTAACTCTAACTTCCGCAGCCTCAGTATCACCAACTGTCCGTATACCACAACTTTTCGAATACCACTACCGAGTATCCACTTCTACTCACCGTTACTATCCTCGTATACCTAGTTTCCCAATACTCCTCAAAACTACCAAGTATTTACTTCTACAGCTATCCTAATATATTAGTAATTTTCAGAATACTCCACTCGACACCAAACTGCATACGCTTATCACGACACTGCTGTGCCACTCAACTCGCTGACTCCATACTTCTATTTATGTAACTGTGTTATATTGGCAAAACTTTTCAATCCTTAGGCAAACGTATTTACCAACACTGGTATCATAGCATTAGAAATGGCCCTGGCCACAGTGCCTTGACCAAGCATGTATGCCAAACTTGTCATCTACCAGATTTTTAAAATATTAGAAAATGTCAAATACAAATATCCTCGATTCTTATATGAAACACCATATCACTTTCAACAAACATAAATCTCTTAATTTCAAATCAGATTTTAATAACAATGTCTAATATATTAATATTTTAAATTTATAATTATTATTATTATTATTATTATTATTATTATTATTATTGTTATTGCCCTTTCTTTTATTTCTTTACTTTCCCTCCACTATGCCATGCGCAATTTTTTTCATGTTTTTTATACTTGAGTTAGTGCTCAACTTGCTTTCCTGAAGTTAACATGTATCATTTGCATTAATTCTTGATATAATTTTGGGCGAGCACTGATTTTGTAACAATGTAGTTCACAAAGTATATTTTCAATCATTTATATTTTAAATTATTTGAACTTGGTAAGTCGAAATTATTATTTTTTATTTATGTACTTTTTAACACTGTGTTTTTTCTTCTTGCACATTATAATAGCTGAGGATAGACAAATTTTGTGCGTAATGTCCTATGTAATAAATCGACGTGTGACTGATGTCATAATCATATATGGAACCTACGGCCTATTTATTTAACTAAAAATTTCAAGAATGTTTCCAAATTTCCATTTCAATTATAAATTTTACTGAGAATAATTAATTACAGTCTGCAACAAGATTTTTTTATCTATATGTAACGAAGTAGGTGCGAATTTCATTGACGTTAGATTCGTGTACTAGAATGAAGCGAAGCATAAGCATCTAATAATATAATTCCTGCAGTCTTGATTAAAATTGAATGCCTTTGGTACGAATTAATTTTTATTGTTTATTTTACATTAATAAAGAAAATAAATGTCAGTGACAGGATCTTTTGAATGTTTCCAAAACAAGATAAATAAACTTAAACTATTTTGGAATTTGTTGTATCATATCCTTTCATAATATATAAAATATTAGAACTCAATTATGTGGGACGTAGGCAGTGGACTGAAAACCAATTATTTTGAATTTTGGAAGAGTTTTGAATTAAAATCTGCAGGCAGGTTTATACAAATTTTTCATTAACAACATCCTTGAATTTGTATTTACTCAAGCTGGGTTGACAACATATTTATATCATAGACTCCTAAATGTTATACATATATTTACACAGAAAAAGATATTTTAGTCATACACAGAATATTGGGTGATGTTCGAAATCAATTATATAACTATTTAATGTGGAAAAACATTATTTATCAAATATGCTCAGTCCCGTAAAAATAAAATTATGAATCTTGGAGATCTGAGTAATCTTAAGTTAATAATTTTTTTTTTTGGAGGGGCAGCTTGAAAAGCAAATTTTATAGTTTTATCCTTGATAAAAAAGAAAAATAAATGTAGATGCAACTAAAATATTGAACCGTTTTTATTTAATTCGTTTATTTGGGTGAGGTGTAAATATTAGACAATTATTAATTAACATAAGTGTTTATTAAACTATATTGAAAATGAATTATTAAAAATTAATTAAGACTAAAACTATAATTAACTAGATAACACCAACACTATTTATTTATTTAAACAATTAACACTAGAATTATTACCACGACATTGCTAATTACTTATTTCCTTTATTTATATTACTTTTATTTATATCACGTTCAACTGTCCGCCCGAGTATTCACATCCACAGCTATCCCAATATACCAGTAACTTCCGGAGTACCTACTCGACACCAACTGCATACGCTCACTACGATACTGCTGTGCTTCTTACTAACACTTTACTCTCTAACACTCCATGTGAATATCACTATGACTCTGATGTACCTAACTAACAAACTCCCGAACATAGCTGCGCCCCTTTTATACAGTTGCTAGTAACTTCCAGAGAGATCTAGAATGTTAGACTGCATAATAACAATGAACACAAAAGGTTCAGGCGACCGGAAGTAATTAAACACGTCGCGGCTTGTTTGTTTAAGTAGCCCGGTTACTAGCGCGATTGCGTCATCGCTATACATCGTAGCAGCGGAGCTCACACGTTACAATATCATTGATTTTAATAAAGAAAATTCTTGATTTGTCACAATAGTCCGTTATCAATGATAGGACAAAATTTAAAAAAACTGGTTTCCGTGACATCTCCCTTGGGTACATCACTGGCGTATATTATCTGCCGACCTAACGGGTTTAGAGCGCCCTACAGTATTAAAGCCGATTTTGTCATTTTTGAGCCTTATCATTGATATCTAGGTTATCTTAAGACATATGAAGCATGAAGTCAGTTTTATTATAATACGCATGGTTTTTTTTTTAAACATTACAAATAGTTAAAAGTGGCGCTCTGATTTTTTAAAAACATACGAGTACCTACCTTATAATAACTTGGCGATAGTCTAGTGTCTAATGTGCGATGGTTATTTAGGCAGCAGTCGAACGACAGAAACTTTAGAAAATTGTATACTTTGCAGGAATACAATTTGGGGCATTTTTGGACATCATGATTCGAAATCTCAGTGATAAGAAACGTTGACAGTGGCGTATCCAGATATTCTTTTTGGAGGGGGTAAGTTCTTTGAATCATAGGCCTGATAACATGTACAATTTCCTGGGAGTGTATTAAGTAATATACGGATTGTTTACAATAAAACAGTTTATTATAAAGCATCGTCATTCGAATGACGATGAAAAAGTGCCCTAGAGAGGTGTAAACACAAAATAATGCATTATTTTACATCACATTTTGCAATTATTTGAAAAAACACTACAAAATTTACATTTTATTGGGACAACTTTTACCTAACTTGATCGATTTTGTATCTTATAGATTCCATGTAGAACGCGTTTTTTTTTTGGGACGTCTGTATATTACATTTATCCACTACTATATCTTATTTATTACTCGTACAATGGTACAGTGTACAATATTGAGTCATTAATTGTCAAATTTGGTAGAGTGAATATTGTCCATCTTGGTGTATAGTCACATAATTAGAAACTGTATCTCGTATTGGCTGCAAATGATTAGCGATAATGATGTGAAGCGAAATTACCTGTATCGCACACACACGTCTTACATTCAATCATTAGAGAACCAATTCCACAAATTTGAGTACAAATACAAGCAACATCCTGATTAGTGATTAACACTATTACTGCATACAATAATTAAATTTAACCAGATATCTGTTTAAGAGTGAATTAAGAAAAATGTGCGAGTTTATATTTATAAGGAGAATTATGTATTTGTCTTGAAATGTTGGGTCTGCGTTGCGTCTAAAATTGTAACTTGTGGTTAATGTGTTATATACCGGTACAATTTTGCATAAATGTGGAAACATAAAGGGGAATAACTCTCCACGTAAACCATATAAATAATTATTGTGGTTACATATTTCAAAACAAGCATTAGTAACTTAGCATTATAATATAACCGAGAATATAACTATTACAGTTTGTAATTTTTTTCTGTGATGTGTTAGATGTGTTTTTGTTTTGCCAAAAATTCTCAAAGATTACTAGATAATGGCGGAATACTGAATTTGGACGATTTTCTCATTTCAAAATTAGTTCTATCAGTAATCTAGAAAATGTTTCAAATAAAAAAATGATATTTTAATATCTATTTACTAGCGTACGAAAATAATTTTTTATAGGTATATTTTGGAGATTAACAAGAAATACACTTTTTTAAAGGGAGTCCATATTTGAATTCTACTTTAAAAAAATACTTACTTTTTCTCTGTTGATTGCTATAAGGGTTATTGTTTTTAAATAATTTTTCAGATCATACCTTGTATATCTACTTACGTTAATTTAAAAATATAAAATTAAAATTAAATTATGAAGCAAGGTAGTTATGTAATAAGTTACTAAAGTAAAATAAAATATTAAAAAACTAACAAAAGTTTTAAAAGGAAATATATGTAGTTCATCTAACATGATTTTTTTCATAAAAATGCCAAAATCTCTGTATCTATAGCTTTCCGCACCCAATTTTTAGCGGTATTTAGTGTTTTTAATGGTTTATCGAGTATATATAACCATTAATATAAAATTCTTGAACTCTGGATAAACTGCAATTTAGCCAAAAAAATTAGTAAAACCGGTATTCAAATGAGCAAATAAAAATTTCTATTTTTTTTATATGTAAGTATAAGTATAAGTAAAAAAATAGTAAACACTATTTTGTTTATCCGTGGGATTTCTAAACATTCAACACAAAGAAAACTCCAAGATCAATGTTAAAATGAATATTTCGTATTCTATTTTTCTTATAACTTACACTAAGATATTTATTTTCTAATGAAATAAATATTTTTTTGAATGAAATAAAATATCTTACGATACCGTTCAATTCTATATCTTCAAATACGAGGCAATGAAAGTTTATCTTTTTTTATTGGAATTTCATTTAAAAGCTAGTTTTTGTTGGACCTTTTTCCATCAAATCCACATTTCAATGAATTTTATATGAAGTTATTCCAGACACGAAATCGTTTTGTGTACTCTCTCACAGTTCGAAATATATCATTTCCTCTGCAGCTTGCAGTCAACTGATGTTTTATAGGTGCCACTTCTCATCTTCAGTTGCACACGTCTGAATTTGCTTTTGATACGCCAGCTCTAATATTTTCCAATCACACATGAATAATTGAAGAGAAATGATATTTCAGCATTATGTTTTATAAAAAACCAATTTATTTTAAAGTATTAAAATATTTTTCAGAACTTATTTTATTATTGAAATAAACCTTGTTTAATTTTAATCAATTCGATTACTTTAAATTTCTAAGTCTGCATTAAGGTCTTTTAATAAATGGGTTTATAAGCCATACTTAATCGAAATACAACAAATTTATATTAAAATCGTGTAATACCTGCTAATTAATAAGTGGTATAGCTACATTTTCTTAAAGAACATTCTTCAGAAGAGTTGTAACGAATTAAATATTTTGTAACGTCTATTGGCCAGATGTATGAAAGCTGCGAATCTCGCGTGTAATTCCATCGTGCGCATAAGGAAAATAACAATATACTGTCGCATTTCGTTTTTTGGTTGGTATTTAAGGTTATATTTACTCATATATAAAAATCTGATGTGGCCAGCACATTACCTTCCGTCAGTTATATGAGGTATTTACGAAAATTCTACCGGTGAACTGTTACCGGTAAACAGCTTTTTATCAGGTTATAGCTATCGGAATCGATATTTTATGAACGCAAGTGGTAAACAGGGTAGATCCATAACCTATGAAAAAATTTGGAAATTTAAAACTGGTTAGAAATTTGACGTAATTAACAAACTGAGCAGAGTCCTACTTTGAACACATTTCCACTTTTACCGCGCACGCTTCGCTTTGCATCACTACCTTTTTCTGAGATTAGATTCTTCATGAATCCGGTAGATGGATCTGGTAGATATTGAACAATTTTCGAATGCGTAAACTTTTTACCACTCGTGTTTTCAAACACAGCCGGTAGATGCGGTATCTACCGGTAGAATTTTCATAAATGCGTTTGTATTTTCTATAAAATCCATACAGAAAGTTCCTTGCAAAAGATTCTAAATTTCTTGTATGTACATTACCTTTCGACAGTTGTATGTATATTATACAAATTCCAAACAGAAAATGTCGAGCAAAAAGATCCTAACACAAATATATTACGATTATGTCAATTGCACTTGACACTGACATCTTTCAATCTGAAATTTCTTAATATAGTAGCTGTTTCTAGCATAGCTGGCTAATTTATGAAATTTAATTTCTTTATAATTTTATAACTCTATATCCATTTAATATGAAGTATAAAATGCAGTCAAATCGTATAGAGAATACAATGTTCTTTAATATATATAATAACATTAAATGTGAAAAAATGATATTTAACATCGTTTATTCAAGAAGAACTGTTAAAATCTTCAAATTAGGGCACTTCCGGTTGACCAATTATAACCAAAATCTAATCAGCTCTTCATATGGATGCAACGAAGAGGAATACGAAAGAATTATAATTTTTGGAATTCTAGTATTAGAGTTATCGCAGACGAAAATTTTGGTACATACACACACACGGACACACATACATACACACACACATACACACACACACACATACAGACATCATCGTAAAAATAGTAAAATCGTATTCTAGGGACCTTAAAACGTGCTTATTCATTAAAAACTCACCACCGAATTTTTTGACCAAAGACAATACCTTCCTTACCTAAAGGTGACGGAAGGTAAAAAACAAGTGTTTTATAACTAACAAAAGTATTTTATTTTCGTTTGTATTAAGTATAACTACCTATGTATATTATGTAAATTCAAATTCAATATATACTAAATATGTCATACCTATCTTCAAAAAAGTAACTTTTTTGAACGTTTATTTCATGCATACAGATATTCAAATCAGGCATATTGCAGTCAGTGGTTTAGCATAAACTCGAAAATAATAAAAGCAGTAAAAGCTCAGCTGACTCACTCCACTCTCATTATTGTAGTCCAGATGCGATATATCGCTACCGAAAATCGGTTATTTTAATATGCAAGGAGTGATGAATATTTTCAGTATAAACAGTATAAAGATGTGTAGTTAGTAAGAATGTTGTTATATATTATGTATTTTTAACTACTACGTAGCGCGTGCGTGTAGTAGTTGTATACGCCAACCAACATCTAAGTACTGTAGTTACCTTATCATAGAGAAATATGTGTAATGTTTCGTAATCTTTTATATGCTTATTGTACCTTAATTACAATAAAAGGTTAATTATCTTTTTTTTAATCCAAGAGTTTTTATGTCGGCTTTTGCTTGGAAACATAATAAAATTGTAAATTTTTGTAAATCATATAAAAACCAACAAACATGTGCCAAATCACTATAAAATATTTAAAGTAATTTAGAAAATAATTTAAAAGCGAAAATTGGTGAAACTGCAGAAAGCTGTATTTATTTCGGAATTAAATAAACCCTATGAAAAATTATCAATAGTGCGTGGCATTTGGACCTTAACGACCTTTAAATGTTACCATTTGAAATAAACTTATTTGAACGCAAGTATAATTAAGTGTAAAATTAGTTATAATTACATAACCTATCAAGTCTACAAAGCTCGAAATGAAGAAAGCTTTAAAGTTCCTAGATATGTTATATTTTATTTGTTATTAGAAGTTTATTTTAACAAAATATTAAATCATTAACCCATTAACGCCCAAGATATTTTTTTATAAAATATTTGCTTAAAAATACTATGGAAAGTCTTCAAACAAAATCTTGTAGAGGCTACATGTAGACGATTTTTAGTATTTAATTTTTTTATATACACCCAGTTTTGGGATATAGACTAAATATGACGTTGGGCACTGACAACATCATTATTTACTTCGTCTATAATTTTACTTTACAGTAAGAATAACTTAATTTGTATATAAATATATATTTAATTATGTCACAGATATTATTTTGCGTAAGATTATTTTTATTAAATTTATTATGTTTTGTCTCTAATTAGCTATTTAGGTACGTAACCGATGCTTTTGGATAAGAGCTACATTTAATGATACTGGTATCCACGTATTTTATTTCAGTTTATTTCTAGATTTCAGTATGAGAACATCGATATTATAGTGATTCAGGTGAGAGAGTTAATCTAGCATGTGTATGATTGCGAGTGTGCGTGTGAGCAGTACTGGGTACTGTAGTGGCCGCATCGTGTGAACCCGAGGGTCGCCAGCGTAGCAGCAGGGAAGGCTGTAGTGACCCACATCTGGTGTCGCCAACGGTAGCAGCAGTTAGGGCTGTAGTGATCTGATCCATTTGGTTAAGAGGAATGTCTCCGGATCACCACCGAAGCGGCAGTGGTTCCGTAGTGGCCGCTCGTGTGAACCCGAGGGTCGCCAGCGTAGCAGCAGGGAAGGCTGTAGTGACCCACATCTGGTGTCGCCAACGGCAGCAGCAGTTAGGGCTGTAGTGATCTGATCCAGTTGGTTAAGAGGAATGTCTCTGGATCACCACCGAAGCGGCAGTGGTTCCGTAGTGGCCGCTCGTGTGAACCCGAGGGTCGCCAGAGTAGCAGCAGGGAAGGCTGTAGTGACCCACATCTGTGGTCGCCAGCGTAGCAGCAGTTAGGGCTGTAGTGATCTGATCCAGTTGGTTAAGAGGATTGTCTCCGGATCACCACCGAAGCGGCAGAGGGTCCGTAGTAACTAGCGGTACTGCCCGTAGTTGCCAACATGTGTGTACGGTGTGTGAATGCCTGAACCTTTTGTAAATGATTGCCTCCTCACTGAGTATTTCTCATGTGTTAATTCTTTTACAGAAATAATCACGGCGTGAAGGGGGATTCCGCGTGACCGGGTTCGGCCAGGCGACGGTCATCTAGATTTGTTATTATTTTTGTATTAATACTGTACATACCGGTTTGGGTGATAAATGTGTTTTAATATTCTAATTTTCAGCGCTAATATTTAAACGTCATTTATAACAATTATAACAAATTGTATGCACTCTCCAGGCCAATAATGAGTGCTCGTAAGGTGACGCCTGGTAAACGCTCTCACGGTCTGAATATGTAATCATCATTACCGATATATGTAACCAAGCAAATTGGGACGCCCAGCAATGGGCATGCCGTTTTATTTTTTGTGTAGAAAATGGAATTGCTATATAAGTATTATTTTAAGGACGAAACCATTTGGGAAATAAAGTAACATCGATTTTTTAAAAAAAATGTGGTACCTTTGCTTTGTTCTTTTCTCTAATAAATAATCACAATATCATGTGCCTCAAACTGGAGTGATAGGAAAATTTGTTCGCCTTGCTTTTCTCGTTGAACAACCAAATATCTTACAACACAAAATTAGTTTTTGTAGGATGAATTTGTCGATAACAGAAAACAGACTCATAAAAAATTATGATAAAAAGGCACAAGCACCATTTGTATGTTGCAATTTTTCTGCTAACATTGCAAAACATCATTCACCCGTACAAAGGTAGGTTACAAAGTCATTAAGTTAAAATAATATGGGTTGTACATTGCAGTTTTTGCATCCGCCCAGCAGTGTTATATTTATAGGACACCAAAAAGGAAATGATATAATTTATTGACTAATTTATTTTATTAAAAAATAATAATAATAATAATAATAATAATAATAATAATAATAATAATAATAATATATACCACACTCTTTTTATAATAACAGTTTTTTCGGTTTCAACAAAAAATATTAACGAGTTAAAAAAATAGTTAATAAAATATAAGAAAGAGGGAAACTAATTGGATTGGACATATTTTTAAAGAGGGATTGTAGGGGGGAAGAAGACAAAAAAATTGGAATAATGACATAATGAGGATGGAAAACGTTTATGTATACGCAAGTAAAATTTGTAATAATGAAATATTTTTACCTTTTAGACAATGTTCCAGAGTCTATATGGAGAGAACTACCACCAACACTGAGGAATGAAGTCCATATAGAAAATTCTCCTCCGGCTCACAATTTAAACAAACGCACACAATGTTTCATATCACTGCAGTAACAAAAAAAAAACAACTAATTTATATCAAATGAAATTCAATGAATAAGCATGCGCTATAGGCGGTACTTTTTGTTCTAACAGGTCTATTCATTTATTGCGGCGCTGAATGAAGATTAATTTTAGTTTATCGGTATCTCTGTCTGTCTAAACAACATTTGCAATGTGACTAAACGTTATTAACTATTTATATTTTAAATAATAATGTTTTTAGTGTTTGTTACATGTAACAATAATATTGTTCCGTTACCAACGTTCATTTTTGTGGTAGTTATAATAAAAATAGTGCATCACAACATGAAATTGATGAAGATGCAGATATGGTAAGTCAATTTGTTTGTTACTAATTATTCTAATTTAGTATATTGTTAGTAACTGATAAATTTTAATATATTTATAAGTTATATATTTTAAAATTATATAAAATATTTATGAATAATGTAAAGCGTCAGAAAAGCAGTACTTCTAAATATAGAAATAATAGACTAGAACTGTCCAAAAGTGGTGAAACGAAAGACTTTCACTATTCCTTACACGTCGAATGAAATTTTTATCGTCTCAAACGAATTCGAATTAAGGGAATATAAGATACTGTTACTATGGTTTTAGTTCGTATTCGCGCGAATACGAGTAACCAGGGGCTTCTTAACATAACGCACCGGATCGGTTTAAATCGAAAAGTGGAACATAGGCGTTTAACATGGGAAATCAATTTTTCTTTGCGCAAACGTTTCCTAATTATTTTATGCAAAAATACTTTAAATAAAAGTTATAGAGATTAAAGGCTGCATCTAAATCATGTGAAACGATTATTTTCTCTCTTCATACAAACGTAAAAATTAATTACAAAGTTACAGTTTTATGAGCTTTTTGTCTAAACAGCCCTGGATTTATGACAAAAAACAACGCATTTGTTTTTTTGTCATAAATCCATAGCTACTTACAAAAAAAGCTTATACAAACTGTAACTTTATAATTAATTTTTACGTCTATATGAAGAGATACAATAATCGTTCCACGTGATTCACATGCTGCATTTAATTCTCTATAACTTTTATTTGAAGTATTTTTGCATAAAATTATTAGGTAACATTTGCGCAAATAAAAATTGATTTCCCATGCTAAACTCCTACGTTTCACTTTTCGATTTACACCCTGTACTGTTTTATTTTCTTCAAAAACAAGTTTACAAAGTATGCGTCTCGGCACCTTTTTACCTCCCACTACCCTTGGTAAGGGAAGTATAGGGTTCGTGCTAAAAATCGCATATCGACATTTTGGTAAATGACCACGTTTTAAGGTCCCTAGAATCCAATTTTAATATTTTCACGATGATGTCTGTGTGTATGTGTGGATCCTCCACCCAAACTCAAATACAATCATTCAGAAAATTTTGATACCTTGTATTTCAAACTTTTTCTGTAATGGAAAGAGCCCATTAGATTTTAAACAAACAAAACGCTGTTATTCAAATGTATGTAACTGACAGATAAATGTCACTTTCAAAGAAGTAATCATTTCAATATAATATAAGTAATGTTTTAAAAAGAAAAAAATAAATAAAACAATAGAAAAAGAATTCAATAGTTTCCAGCATAAGTAATGTATGTATTTAGATTAATGAAAATTAATGATTCACAAAAATGTTTAATCTAATCCTCATTTTTGGATTATTGAATTCTATGCTATCCCGGTATTTAAAATTTAATCTTCATTTTATTATATCTCAGGTGGCTCAATGATTAGAGCAACTCCTCATGTCATGAGTGGCCCGGGGCTCTGGGTTCGAATCCCACTAAGGCATGGATATGTGTGAATGTGAACAGACTCTGTAATTGGGATTTAATCCTGTTGAGGGGGCTTAAAAAAGGTAGTTATTTGGATTAGATTAGACTAAAAATAAGAATTAACTTAATCTTTTTTGTGACTTGGGTTGCAAATGGCGGGAGGTATTGTGTTGGCCACACCAGATTTTTTTTTCTACAAAAAGAGCACTACAAGTAACCTAGGTAAATACAAATGCTCAAGATAGACGCACTCTATAAAAACAGTTTATAATATAGAACTAGTACAGTATGTTCAGAAATATTCCTAACTCGGAGTAGGCTATGAACAAAGAAACGTATGTCAATTTAAAAATATTTAATTAAATGTCAATTTGACATGATATGAGATATTGTCAAATATGTTATCTACAACATCAAAGTTTTTCTTCTTGAATCTTATTTTAGAAATGGAAACAAATTAGAAAATGGCGAATGTCAACATACTGTATCCTTCTTTATTGTCTTTTCTCCATAAAATTGAACTGATGTCACATTAATATGGAGCTAAAAGATTTGTCCAAATTTGAATTTATTTTTAAATTGCAAGTGCAATTTAATAACAAATATGGACAATGAAGGACGTATAGAAATACATGAAAGTTAAAATAGTTATTTATATTACTAGTGAAATATAAGCATTGTTACAGCACTATGAGTTTTAAGAATTGCGTATGACGAGATCATAGACTGGGTCGTGTAACCACACTAGTGCTGTAATATTCTCTAGGTCATGTGTGATGTATAAAAATTTAACTACAACTCCTTAAAATTAATAAAAAGTTTGACTATCATTATGTGCATAATTTTTAAAAAATAAAAATACCTTAGGCCGTTGCGAGTCTATTTTCCAGGGATCGCCATATATAGTAGTTCTTGACTTGTCTCATAATAGGCAATTTAAAAATAAAAGATCAAAAAGTTCTGAATAAAATGCATTTTCTTTAATGACGAAACCCAGAGAGTAGATCAAATTAGGTAAAATATATCGATGGTGTAGTGCACAAATGTTGTAAGTGCAATAATTAAACTTTCGAGAAAACGCAGTTTTAAACCTTAAGCTTCTATACTATATCTAGTTTAAGAATGCAGTGTAGCATAGTATAGGGACAACATTTCATGGCTTGGATTGGTGCAAACTCGAAACAGTTTTAAACTATCCTAATATTATGTAAGTTTTGCAACAATTTTTCTGCATTTGTGTATAATAAATGAGACTAGCTAAATTGAATTTAAGTGAAATTTACAATTATTTTAATGTAAATAAAATTGTGAGTAATGTAAAAAGTTAATATAAATAAGACACATCACCTGTCAATAACTGTCAAAAAGATTTTATATATGAAATTTTGAATGTCTGTTCAAAATGTTTCTCAAATGGATGATATTGAAGAGGTTTCATCTTTTAAAATTTCGATTATTGTAACATTATTTCATCGAAATAAAACTTAGATTTATATTAAACCGTAAAATGTTACTGCCGTTGCTGCATTCACTGTTCTCGTCAATCTGGGCCTTAAACAAGATGCTAGATGAAATCAGTATAATAGCTTAGCACTAGATAGCGCCAGGAATGTTTTTATAAAACACTGGTTAAAGTATTATTCACGAAAGATTCAAGGTAATTTGTGAGCCGTCTGATATAATATTACTTGCAGATAACTTCATTGCATTTTGTTTGCATAGGCGTGCAACATGAAATATTTATAGACACATTTTAACTGAAAAAATAAGAGTAATTCATTTGAAAATTATGTTTCTTTCTAAATAATACCTTTCTGAAAGATTTATGTTCTTCACTTATGTTTTTACAAAATACAAAAACATAGACTTAACTTATAAACAAAGGAATAATAATTTGATTTAAACGGCAACGCCACTGGGTAAATATTAGCACAGAGGGCAGTGTAGTAGGTAATTAGGTATCTGTAATTCTACGACATATGTCATTATTATTTATAGTGTGTTAGAAAGTAATGCCACTATTTACGTATATCTGTTACACAACATAAATTAAATAGACATAGGTCAAATAATCTTTCTCTTTCTAATATAAAATGTTGCTAAGCTACTGCTATAAAGTGATGTGTATTCTTTCTTCGAACAAATGACCTTGAATAGTCACCTTTCGTAAATAATAGTTTAGCTGACGTACGTTTAACAAGTGAGGTGGGGGTACGACGCCATTTGCAGAAAAGGCAAAACGTCAAACGTTCGTTGGTCTATTATTGCATTACATGGTAGTTTTCTTGAATACAGTGGTGTTTGTGTTGTGTTCTTAGTGAATAAATACTTCTTCAAATTCTTGTAGTTCTTTTCGGTGGATAAATTGACATAGCAAGTATTATTGTTCATATGTATGTATACATATTTATTCATACTATTGTTTTAAATATTTTACAGATTTTCTTAAAATAATGTGGTATATTACGATTGTGGATAGATAAAATAAAAAGAAAAGATTTCACACCTACAAAGGCATCAAAAATTTGCAGTGATCATTTTCTTTAAACTGATTATTTGAAAAGACCTGGAACATATATAAGAAGATTAAAACAAGACTCAGCATATTCTGTATTTCCAAATTTTCCACCACAAATGCAAAAGGTATCTATTTAATAAGCAAATATTATTTTTAAATTCATAGTCCTATTTTATTGAGAATTTGCTATACATGTAATAAATGTGTAATATATTATTAAAATAATAACTATAGTTTTTAAAATATACGCAATAAATATTTAAAAATTTTGTTAATCCATCCCATTTATAATTTGTTTCTATATGTAATTTTAAATTTGGCGCGTATTTTGCCTTTTCTGCAAAGGGCTGCCTTCCAGTTGCATGTCCCACAAGTGACTACGTACACAACATACAAGTTAACAATCCAGTGTATATATTAATATCCTTGGATAGTGCTGGTGCCTTTAAATTAGAATAAGCAGTAGCAATTACCAAATTTGGGCACAACTTTATACACATAATACAATTTCATCCAATATTTACACCATTGATATATTAAATCTTATTATGAACATGCTTACTTCATTTTTTTTATTAGGAACGCATGATATAAAATACTTATTAGGTTTGTGTCTAGACTACTCGTATATGCTGCAATTTATTTAACTTCTTTTTATAATTGAAATTTATAAAAAGTGTCATTGCTCTGAAATCAATTTTCATCGTATAATTCCAAACCTGTAAATATAGCATAAGAAAATTTTTGTGAATGTGAAAATAAAAATGAAATACATAGTAATATACTTAAATTATTTCCTTTATTATTACTTATAATAACAATTAATTTTTTTAAATTACTATCTATATCAAAAATTATATATTTTATATTGGTAATCGTAATCGTATGTACAAACAAAAGTACACCAAAATAAATTTCTACTTATTACGTATTTCAGTTAAACAGAATATATGAAATTTTGTGCAATGAACACCAAATTTGACAACCGGAGTATCGATGTTTACTATCACTCCTGACTTCAGGTTGCAGAACTTGACACATTCCTGCAACAGAATATTAAAACAATTGTTATTAGAGATGTCCAAAGTAAAATACTTTTCACATTATTCATTAATTGAAACGATTTTTAAATTCATTCTATTTTCCTTTCGGAAAACTACGAATATTATGTGAAACAATATGTTTTTAAATATTTTTTATATATCTTTTTTATGTTTGTTTAAAAAAAGATACTGTTGAGTAAATTCATGGGAACAAATCTAGGCACGAATATATAAATGACACAGTGAAAACTAAATATAAAATTTATGCACGGTACAACACTAAACAAGACAAACTTTTAGAATAAAGCCTAGTTTTCATTCAAATTGTAGTTGGCATGCGGACAAGGCAACCGAATAACAACGTAGATATAAACAAAAATATTTTATTTACAAAAAATATCGAAGTGTACTGGGTGTTTCTTTTAAACGAGTGCTTTTCAAGTGAACAACTGTATAACTGCGAAGTGATTTATACCATTAAGTGAAAATGGAACAACCTGTAGGAAAACTTATACTGCAGATTTATAAATATTTTAATTTAAAACAAACTTCGTTTGAATTTTTTTCCATAGGTAATATATAAAATAATTGCGTTATTAAAAGAAATCGATGAACCACCTTGTATACATTGGGATATGAAATATATTCATGCAAAGATCATTTTAGACTTTTTGCACTGCATGTTTAAATATATAAAAATATGTCTAATTCAATATTAATATTTTTGTTATAATTTTTTATTTTATAGTTTGTAATTTTATTTTCCATGTTTAACTGTTATGTATAAATAACATATTTTACAGTTTTTTAACACTTATTTTGTATATTAAAAAAAAACTTATATTACACAAAGGTTTACATTATACATAGAGTGCTGCATTATTTTGCAGCCATGCTAAATGTAAATATCACAATATACATTTTATTTTATGTGAAATAAAAAACTTCAAAAAACTAACTATTAATATCTCATTAAATATTTTTTTATTAAGTTACATGTGAGGTGACGCCTGGTAAGCGCCCGCACGGTGCAAATATTTCATCATTACCGATATCTGTGTACAAAACAGATTGGCACACCCAGCAATGCGTAATAAGCCGTGATGATATATTTATTTATTTACGTGTTATAAGCAATGTTTAAAGGGCTACATTTGTAGTTCGCGCGCCTAAATTCGTCACAAAAATCTGGGGGTAAAAAATTCTTACATTTCAGAGGAAAGTAATTAGTAGTTCAATTCCTTGTCTTGATTAATGTATATAATACACGTCGTTTTCGTTGTATGTTTTCTCTTTTCAACCAATCAGAAACTTCTTGGCGATGAACCTGGTCGCAGTGTTCCAGAAACCATAAAATCATCATGTGGTGCCAAAAGCGTTCCACTCCTAGAAAAATAATAAACTATTAGGATAATAAATTTAAAAAAAATGATACTGTAATTTTTAATCTTAATATAGATAGATATTTATTTAGACTAGTTTACAAATTAATGTTTTACACAAATTAAAATAAAACAACTTTAATATCTGAATACAGACCAATAAATTATATATTTGTTGGAAGCTTGTTTGACTGTTGGGCCAAGGTATTTAACGTTACAAGATTTCTTCAGATGACAATGATATTTCTGTAATGGTAACATTTTTGTTTCCTTTCCTAAAAATAAAAAATAAATAAATAAAAAGCGAAAAATAAAAGTTAGCATCCTTGTACATACATAATGATCAAAAATAAATAGATAAATTAAAAAATTTAAAATTACAGTATCATAATATGTATTTTTGATCATGTGTGTTTAACTAAATTAATGAATATTATTAATCAATATTTTCACGTGGAATATACAAAATCCGTTTTATTAAATTGAATAAATACGAAAATTACGATTTGCTTCAACCGATATCTCAATGTTTGATACAATTTATTTAGTAAAATACAGCAGTGTTTTAACTAAACAGCTAATACATGAAAACAATTACTTATACATTTGTGGCATAAAGTTTTGAACACAGTAAAACTAGTGGAGGACACGAACATGGAAGCGAATTTACATAAATTTTTAGATGTCATTATTTCAACGCGGAAGTCAGTGGCGGATTGTTCAATTACGGGCTGCAGCCGCTTGAGTATGAAATTATCATACTCGTATATTTATATAAAAAACCGTTATTTTCTTGTTTGTAATACTATACTGCTCGATAGAACAAGTATTTTCATTGAATATTATAATTCATTTATTCTATTAGTGTTTGTAAAAGTACTTTATTCCAATATTCATATTAAGCATAATTATTTTTCTACTCCTGTGCTTTAATATACTTCTCTCTATAGAAGGAAAACTAATTTTCGTTAATATGTCGCAAAGAGAAATAAAAAAGTATATTTTTATTTTACTTGCTTCACAAATAGCGACTGGGGGTATATCGTATTCACGTGAAGTCTTCTGCTAACATTGTAGTCCAAAGTGCACAACTTCATCACTACAAATTCTTACTAGCCGCCACTGGAGAAAATATATTAGGTACATTACTTTACAAGTATATACGAATACGTGAGTAATTCGTTATATTTCCAAACAAAATTTTTGATGACATTCCTGTATTGTGCACAGACTTAGTATGAAACTTTTATGGAAAAAAGTGTTATATGAATGGGTGAAGATAATTATTATTACAGAAATTATTGCCTCTCGATATTTTCAATAAATTTTGAATAATTCATATTTTAATATATGTCGATTTACAAACCTGCATAACTGAGTCGCTCTGACCGACCCGCTGTTATAAAGATGTTGTGAATCTGTCCCATCATCTCCAGCAGCTGATCGTGGCCAATGTCCACGTTGGCTAGAATTCCGAGCAGATACAATCGAATTTGAGGCTCCGTCGTAACTGCTCCAGCCACAACACAGCCAGAAAAGTGGCAATATTGGGGAGCAGAAGCGACACACTCCATTCTCGTGGCAAAGACTAGCACGCATACGTCTTGTTGCTTCCTGAAATGGATTAGGTTTTATTAAAAAAGTTTTAGTTTTCATTAAAGTTTGCGGTGATATTGAGTTTAAAGAGTTTTTTTATGTATTTTAATAATAAAAGTACATAGGTACCTGTCTTCGCAAGGATAATTTAAAAATATATGCATACACCCTTTGTAAGTTGCCTACATTCAAGTTTATTGAGAAAATTCTCGACGAAGTTGAATTACGTAGTCATAAGTCAGTTATCAAATTAGTGCTCCAAATTCCAATTTGGGATGAACATATAATATTGTCTTCATGTCTACGCTGTAAAATAATTGTACTTTTCTAAAGATGAACTCAAGTGTGTTTTATGAAAAACTAATCAATTCTACAACAATAGTTTCCCCATTACTAAAAAATGCGTAGGTCACTAGATGTATACGAAAATGTTAATTTAGTAGTTTTCTATTTTTCAAATAACTTCCAAGCAGAGATTTAAAATTACCGTATTTTATTTTTTGTGGTAAATTACCTTAACATATTTAAAATTTGCTATAAATTACCAAATCGAAATGTACTATTATGTTTTTAAAGACCCATACTAGTCTCCACAAAAATCTCTTATCCAATAATACACTCACTAGAATTTGTAGAGCCAAAAATCGAAAATGATTTCTCAGTTGCAGCAGTTGGACTTAAAGCGTCTAATGCATGTTTACAATACAGACCTTAAAGGCTTTTAGGTATAGTTAGTTTAAAAAAGACTATCTCTTAAGCCCCCTACACACGCTCCGGATTTTACTCCGGATTGCCTTCAGTGGCCAGATACGTACGGATTTGTCTAAACTGGCTGCTCACTTTGCACTACATAGGCTTTTGATTCAGTTTTTAGTTGCAAACAGAGTCAACATGAAATATAATTCATTTTTGTTATTTACAATATTCAACGTTTGCAAATGTTACAGAAAAACACATTTACCTAATGCTTTCCACAAACCAGGAGAGTTTTTTTTAATGGTGACAAATTCAGTCTATAACCCTTTAAAATCATTCCTAATAATTATTATATAAAAAAAATAAATAAATATATCATCATGGCATATTACCCATTGCTGGGTGTGCCAATCTGCTTTGTACGCGGACACCGGTAATGATGATGACATATTTGTACCGTGCGGGCGTTTACCAGGCGTCACCTCACAGGCACTTATTATTAAAAATAATAATAATAATAATAATGTACCGTTTTTATTTATTTAGTTGAAGTGTAAATATAAGACAATTACTAATAATTAAAATAAGTGTTTATTAAACTATGATAAAAATGACTATTAATAATATTAAACAATTATTAAAGAACTAATTAGGACGAAAACTATAATTAACTAGATAACAATAACACTATCTATTTATATCACTATTTATTTATACGATCTTACTAATTATTTATTTCGACTATTTATGTGATTGTTTATTTATATCTCGTTCAACTGTCCGCCTAGCGGCCTCCAAAGCGTCTATATACTCAACTGACTCAACAGCGTCTGTACATACAACTGCTCGGACAGAAGTCACACTTTTCACCTCACTATCTGTCTATTTATGTAACTCTCTCTCTCTCTTCCACAGACTCAGTACCTCCGACTGTTCGTTTGTCACAATTCTTCAACACCACTGCCGAGTATCCACTTCCACTTGCCGTTACTGTCCCCGTATACCAAGCTTCCCAATATTCTTCAATACTACAGAGTATCCACTTCCACAGTTTTCCCGGCATACCAGTAAGTTCCCGACACGCCGTTACTGTCCTCGTACAGTATAACTTCCCAATAGTCGTCAACACTATTCACAGCCACAGCTATCCCAGTTAACCAGTAACTTCCCGAGTCCTCCACTCGACACTATACTGCATACGCTCACCACGATACTGCAGTGCTTCAATAACACTCCATGTGAATGTCTCTATACGTCTCTCCATGTGACTAACTAACTAACTAAGTCCCGAGTATAGCTGCGTCCCTGTTATACAGCTGCCATTAACTTCCAGAGAGCTCAAGAATGTTCGACTGTATAATAACAATTAACACTAGGACAACGGCTGTACTGAAAAGTGAAACAAACAAAATAGACAAAACTGTGCTATTAGCCTGTGGTTTTATCTCCTCTATATTCCAATATGCACTAGCACCGCAAAATCATGGATGAGTGAATGGTTCATTCACATAAGCAATTAGTTTTAAGTTATGAATTTACGTTTTAGACTATTTCAACATAGCGGTCACATAATAAGATTTTAAATAGTGTAAGTAACTAGTGCCATCTACGTGAAATTTAGCAGATAACTATTTAAATAAATTAAAAATATACATATTTAAATTTATCATAAAACGAGCGACTGTTACCATTTTATTTTATACTCACCATTCATTTTCAATGAAATTGAATTAGAAAAGAAAATAACTACGATCTCTATTTTATTCTACGTGTATTGCTATTGGTTCATTCTTAAACATAAATGCAAAAGTAAACCTACAGTTTTAAGTATGCTAACTTTAGTTTTAACTGCAATTAGCAAGTGGGAATGCTTTCATTTAGCAGCATGGACACAAAAAACTTAAACGAAAACATAATTGTAAACCTTAAAACTAAAAAAATGTGAATTCACCTTATGAGTAATTTCTAAAAAAATTGCTAAATTCTCGGTAATATCTCTGATAATTTACGGTAAACAAAATTTGCGTTAATTTATTTGCTAATTTACTCGCTAATTTACGCTTAATTTCATTTTACATTTCTTTAGCGCACTATTAATTTTTTATTACATTTACATTTCGAGTTATGATGAAATATTATTTGACTTCGAACAATGTAGTTTGTTCATATTCATTTATGTTGCGTCCCTCCAGTGCGAAGGACTAAGTAATAAGGACCTAGTGGCTCGAAGGACCAAACGTTCAAACCCTAAACCAGCGAATCCGGCCTAGAAGAACCCAAATGTTTTGATCCTGCTCGCAAGCCCAAAATGTGATGTCTCTAGATCAGCGAATCCGGTCTAGAAGCACCAACAATGTGTTTGATGTTAAATTCAATGAATAAAACAAAACTATATGTAAACCAAAATAATTACAACCTTCGATAGCTGGTTCACATCACTGGACTTGGCCAATAAACGGGATAATATTAATTTGTGAAACGTACTAATTAAAACGAACGAAGGACCAGTTAGTTTTACGAACTAACAAACGTGCTAAATATAATTGCACCAAAATAACAAACAACTGAAAACCAATTCTGAGAGATATGTGATAGCGTATTGAATATAAGTGACAAACAATAATAAACCAAAGATAAACCAAATACGATATTTGTATAAATTAACTAAATCATTTCATAAGTGTATGAACAAACAAATGTAGTTAAACAATATTAAGAACTCTAAATGAACTTAATAACAACCAACTAGAATGCAAAACTTGTTGCATTGAATGTACCTAGTCGACAATAACAGCAGATGCGCTGTGAATGACGTCACTCGAACGAGAACGTGTGTAAACAGGTTTACAAAGAAATAATAACAATTTCACCCAAGGAAATATGAATCAAATCCCTAACAACACGAATTCCCGTGAGAAATCAAATTGTACAGTTCGATTTTACAATTGATTCCTGAGATGTGTCTATTAGCTGCATAAAATGGCGCCGGAAAGTATTCGCGGACTAAAAAATACCAAATTAAATGAAAACCGAACGATACTCCTTGAATTAGTCGTGTTAGGCTAATCAAGCTACGCGTACGATAATTAAACAACCAATTACTTTACTGACCATATGAAAATCAGAAAGTTTATGCAACATGGTGGAAAAACCACTCTCGCGGACGACGACGCGATACGTGTTTACCGTTTGCAAGCCAGAGACACTCTCTGAGTTGGTCGCAGCCGGTCAATGCTGAAGCAGCTGTATGCTGGGCGTGTGGGTGCGCGCGCACTCGCGTGAAGCCAGATGCAATAATAATAATATTAATAAATAGTTTAAGATACTACAGCTATTTCAAACAATACTAAAATTAAACTTAAACACGTAAAAACATATAACTAATTTTTCCAAGTAACAGAAACAGTTATTTCCATTTATTTATTGACTTATTTAAATAGAGTCAGGGCGGGTTAACCGTTCTATTCCCAAGTGCAGCGGGTTGCTACCTCAAGGAGTTGATAATTTCTAATTTCTCTCATTTAAAACATATTAGTTTTAAACATACCGGCCACCTTAGGGTCTCCCTAAAGACAAACTTAGGCGTTGGCAATCTCTGACTGAGCAGAGTTGGTTTGATCTTCGTCAAGTTGAACCACTTCACTTTGTGGCCAACACGAGTAAGGTTGTTGTAACCACTCTGGTCCAATTATCCAGAGAGTACATGTCTTGAAACTTAGAGGACTGAGACCTCTAGAACCTACGTCGGCCGCATTGTGTTCCGACGTTACATGACGCCAGTGTTCACTCGGAAAATTTGTTTGTATTTGAGCGACTCGATTACCCACAAATGTTTTCAGAGTGTGTGGTTCCTTGCGCAACCAGGCAAGAACTATCATAAAGTCCGAGAAGCAATGTACAGCCTCCGGTTGTTTTGGAATATTTTCGAGAATATTCTCGAGAAGTTTGGCGAGAAGATGCGCCGCACATAATTCCAAACGAGGTATAGTAATTTTTTTCAAAGGCGCTACACGCGTCTTTGCACAGAGCAATTGAACCATTGGTTTATCGTTTGGATAACTTCTAACATAGACAACGGCACAGTAGCCTCGCTCGGAGGCATCCGCAAATCCGATAAGATCGAATTTAGAACCCAAACAGGCTAACCTTGGTATCGAATAGTTGGATATACAATTGATCTCTTTCAGAAACAAGTTCCACTCCGAGACAATATGAGCGGGAGGTTCTTCATCCCATTCTACCTTTGATTTCCAAAGCTCTTGCATGATGAGTTTAAGAAACATCACCAATGGGACATAATGCCTAATGGATCATAGATCCTTGCAATGAAGGACAAAATGTTTCTTTTTGTGCATAAATCGTCGGGTTTTGAGACCGTATACTCGTAGCAGTCGGACTTGCAAACCCATTTGACACCTAACAATTTCACTGACTCGTCGTCAGTGAAATGGACATCTTTCACTGCGCGTGCATTGTCTGGTAGTTCATCCAGTATTGTTTGAGAATTACTGGCCCATTTTCGGAGGGTAAATCCTCCCTTTTCGAATATATCCGTGAGTTCACGGCGCAGTGTCAGTGCTGACTGAATGTCTTCAGCTCCAGTCACAACATCCTCCATATAGACATCATTTTGCAGGACTTTAGCTGCTAAGGGATATTGATTCCCTTCGTCTTGAGCCAACTGCTCAACTGTACGCAACGCTAAGAACGGCGAACAATTCAAACCAAAGCAGATAGTGTTGAATTGGTACACAATAGGATGTGTGGCATCCGCAGGTTTCCAAATGAACCTTAGAAATCGTTGATGCTCGCGTACAACTCTAATTTGTAGGAACATCTGTTTTAAATCCCCCGTAATTAAAATAGGATAAAATCTATTTCGCAAATGAAGAGTGAAGATACTCTTTTGTAGTACCGGACCAGGATACAAGTAATCATTAATCGACTTTCCATTAGACGATGGCTTTGAAGCATTGAACACAATGCGTACCGGTGTCGTCGCACTATCAGGTTTAACCACTGCATGGTGTGGAATATAGTACGAATCCTGATCATTCAAATTGGGTTGCACATCAAGTCTCGTGACGTAACTTTTTTGCAAATATTCTTCGAATATTGCATCATAAGCCTTGAGTAACTCTGGGTCTTTACTCAAGCGAGTCAGCTGTGCGTGACAAATGGACAAAGCTTTCTTATATGAATTGCCTAGTACTGGTGGGTACTGTTTAAAAGGTAAAGAAACCGTGTATTTTCCCTCGGAGTCTCTTTGGGTAGTATTGACAAAATGGTCCTCCACCATTTTATCCTCCGGTTTAGTGACAACCGATGAAGTTGGAACATTTTCCAATTCCCAAAATTTTGACAACAGTTCGTGGGTATCTTCTTGTGTGAATGTATGATACGACACCACAGCATTGCTTGTTTGCTTGCTGGTATATTCTCCCATAATCACCCAACCAAAGATTGTTTTGATGGCGGTGAGTGTGCCATCGACTCCTTTCTTAACTCCGTTACGAATAACCTGACCCCAAATGTCAGCTCCTAACAGCATGTCTATTCGTTGAGATTAATAGCATTCGGGATCCGAAAGTTGGATATTCCCAAATTGTTTAAAGGTATCCCGAGATATTGGATAATCTGGGATTCTGCCTGTAATGTTGTCGATTACAATGCAACTCAAATCGAGAACTGGAGTTTCTCTACGACATGGTTTGATTTTGGTATGTATAATACCACTAGTGTCCTTGACGTGGGTGTCACTGATTGACATAATCTTTGTTTGACACGCTTCAATAGACAGATTCAAATTGTGGACACAACGACTTGTGATGTAGGATTTCTGTGATCCTGTATCCAATAAGGCACGTACAACACGTACCTTTCCTGCACTGTCAAATATATGTAGCTTTGCAGTGGGTAGTAATACCGAAGTATGTTTTCTGTGTTGACTTAGTGAATAAGTCCTAGCAGACATTGACGTAGTAGTTTCAGAATTACTACTACTGGCTTGAGAGTTTGCATCACTCTTGGGTGATGACGGACGATTTTTTTGCACAGATTTTTTATCACGCTTGGGTGATAACGACTTGTTCGACCTTTCACCAAAATGCAGCAGCGTATGGTGAGTTTTGTTACACGTTCTGCATGTGGCTGTACTAGGACAGTTCGGGCGTAGGTGACCCATTCTAAGACAGTTGATGCACAACTTGTGTTTGATTGCAGCATCATGTCTTCCTTTAGGTTTAAGAGCTATAAACCCTTCACACTGACTGATGTAGTGAGACTTTCTGCAATACGGACAATTCGTATCAGTTGCCAATGTCATCGCTCGGGATGCTGGCTTTTGCTTTTTGATTGGCTCGTGAGTTTTGACAGGTTTGTCTGGTTTAATCTCTAAGCTTGAAACTTGCTTAGCCAATACCGCAATTAACTCTACATGAGTGGGCTTGGAGTCAGAATCCAATGTTAGTTCCCACTGTCGTCTAGTAGACGAATCTAGCTTACGACAAATCATGTTTTCCAAAATGACCCCACATGAGTCAACATCAACCTCTAAATTTTTCAGAGCAGCGATGTTTTCGCGTGCTGTGTTCAACAACGATTTTAGTGTAGGAGCGTCTGCCTGCTTGACCTTTTGCACATCTTGGAGTGCATTCAGATGTACCGACCTCAACAACCTAGGACGATAATATTCATCTGTGATGGCGTTCCATGCAATATCAAAACTATCAGCTTTGACGGGGATGTTTGTAATAAGCCTAGCGGCTTCCCCTTTTAAAGATAACTTGAGATATTGAAGTCGTTCAATATCTGACAAATTGTCCCGATTTATCACCAACTGTGTGAATAAATCGTAAAAATTCATAAACGTTGTTTTCTCCCCATCGAATGTTGGGAGATTCAATTTAGGCAAGCTGGGTTGCATATATCGCAAAGATTGTGCTGATTGAATCGAATGTGATTCTGATTTAGCTCTGTCGGACCCTGCTTGTGATCCGGTGTCTTTATTGGACATAAGCTTGTAATTGACACGTATGTCGCAAATGAGTTCGTTTATTTCATTAAACAACTTCGTAACTCGGGAAATTTCTGCCAACATATCCTCGTCGGGATTTTTGGTTTGTTCTAACTTTGAAGAATATTCGCAATAAATACGATTAAATTCCTGTTCCCAAGCATCAAGATACGGAAAAGTTACCTCAAATTTCAGTTTGTTATTTTCATCAGTCTCTGAAGAATAGACTGATAGACGACGAATATTTTCTGTCACAACCTCTAATTGTTTGTGCAGTAGTTTAGCCATTTTACAGTGTGCTAATAAATGCAATTACTAATACCAAAGTAACTAGAAACAATAATTATCTCCGAATACCGCCAAATCCGGCTCGAAGAAGACCAAATGTAACTAGAAACAATAATTATCTCCGAATACCGCCAAATCCGGCTCGACGAAGCAAATGTAACTAGAAACAATAATTATCTCCGAATACCGCCAAATCCGGCTCGAAGAAGACCAATGTAACTAGAAACAATAATTATCTCCGAATACCGCCAAATCCGGCTCGAAGGACCAAATGTAACTAGAAACAATAATTATCTCCGAATACCGCCAAATCCGGCTCGAAGGACCAAATGTTGCGTCCCTCCGGTGCGAAGGACTAAGTAATAAGGACCTAGTGGCTCGAAGGACAAAATGTGATGTCTCTAGATCAGCGAATCCGGTCTAGAAGCACCAACACTGTGTTTGATGTTAAATTCAATGAATAAAACAAAACTATATGTAAACCAAAATAATTACAACGTTCGATAGCTGGTTCACATCACTGGACTTGGCCAATAAACGGGATAATATTAATTTGTGAAACGTACTAATTAAAACGAACGAAGGACCAGTTAGTTTTACGAACTAACAAACGTGCTAAATATAATTGCACCAAAATAACAAACAACTGAAAACCAATTCTGAGAGATATGTGATAGCGTATTGAATATAAGTGACAAACAATAATAAACCAAAGATAAACCAAATACGATATTTGTATAAATTAACTAAATCATTTCATAAGTGTATGAACAAACAAATGTAGTTAAACAATATTAAGAACTCTAAATGAACTTAATAACAACCAACTAGAATGCAAAACTTGTTGCATTGAATGTACCTAGTCGACAATAACAGCAGATGCGCTGTGAATGACGTCACTCGAACGAGAACGTGTGTAAACAGGTTTACAAAGAAATAATAACAATTTCACCCAAGGAAATATGAATCAAATCCCTAACAACACGAATTCCCGTGAGAAATCAAATTGTACAGTTCGATTTTACAATTGATTCCTGAGATGTGTCTATTAGCTGCATAAAATGGCGCCGGAAAGTATTCGCGGACTAAAAAATACCAAATTAAATGAAAACCGAACGATACTCCTTGAATTAGTCGTGTTAGGCTAATCAAGCTACGCGTACGATAATTAAACAACCAATTACTTTACTGACCATATGAAAATCAGAAAGTTTATGCAACATGGTGGAAAAACCACTCTCGCGGACGACGACGCGATACGTGTTTACCGTTTGCAAGCCAGAGACACTCTCTGAGTTGGTCGCAGCCGGTCAATGCTGAAGCAGCTGTATGCTGGGCGTGTGGGTGCGCGCGCACTCGCGTGAAGCCAGATGCAATAATAATAATATTAATAAATAGTTTAAGATACTACAGCTATTTCAAACAATACTAAAATTAAACTTAAACACGTAAAAACATATAACTAATTTTTCCAAGTAACAGAAACAGTTATTTCCATTTATTTATTGACTTATTTAAATAGAGTCAGGGCGGGTTAACCGTTCTATTCCCAAGTGCAGTGGGTTGCTACCTCAAGGAGTTGATAATTTCTAATTTCTCTCATTTAAAACATATTAGTTCTAAACACATTTATCTCTATTTCAAATATAATACTCTCGACAATAAAACAAATGATAACATCAGGTTAACTATTTGTTTTCAAATACATTTTTACCTTAAATCACCTTTAGGTAAGGAAGGTATTGTCTTTGGTCAAAAAATTCGATGATGAGTTTTTAATCAATAAGCACGTTTTAGGGTCCCTAGAATACGAATTTACTATTTTTACGATGATGTCTGTGTGTGCGTGTGTGTGTGTGTGTGTGTATGTGTGTGTGTGTGTGTGGATATGTGTGTGTGTGTGTGTGTGTGTGTGTGTGTGGATGTGTGTGTAACAAAATTTTCGTCTGCGATAACTCTAATACTACAGTTACAAAATTTTTAATTTTTTCGTATACTTCATCCATATGAAGAGCTGATTAGATTTTGGTTACAATTGGTCAACCGGAAGTACCATCATTTGAAGACTTTAACAGTTTTTCTTGAAAAAACTATGTTAAATATATTTTTTTCACATTTGATGTTATTATAAATATTAAAGAGTTTGAGTACCGCTGGCGACAGTGATAAATTATAGTGTAGATGGGTGATAAAAAATAGTGAAAAATCGGAGTAAATTCGCAGCTAATTTTTTTAAATCCTTGTTAGGACTAAGTGTAAATAGTGAAACTAGTGTAAAGTGCTGTAAAATTTAGAAACAGAGTGTAATCTTAAGTGTCATTAGTAAATAAAAGAACAGTCAACGATCCTAAGCAAATCAGCTGTGCAAAGTTTTTGTGCGCGTTGGTGCGGGCGGGATTCATAAAGTGAGTAAGCCAGTGACCGCCAAAAGTTCTGAAACACGGCAATAGTGATTTATTCGATTCAGATTCCTATTACGTGCGAACTTTTGAGTTCTTATACGAATTGCGGAGATAGAAGGCTGTATGTCTAACCAAAATAAAAGAGAGAGAGCGGAAATAACAAGTCCTCAAACAGAGGAGGAGATATTTAAGCGTAGTAAAAGAGTTATCAGATCACCAGAAGGAAAAACACAACCATTAAACCCAGAAGAGATGGATAAAATAGAGAAAATGTTCAAAGATCTAAAAGGCATGATAGAGAAAAATACTGAAGAAAATAAGATGCTGAAGGATATAATAACAAAACACGTAGAAGAAAATGAAAAATTGAGAGAAGAATTTACAAAAAGTAGAGAAGAATGGCACAAAGAAAGAAATGACCTTATTACTAGAATTGAAAAACTAGAACATCGAACTGAAATACAGGAAAAAGAAAAGAGGAAAAATAATATAATAATCACTGGCCTCAAAGCTAATCAGGATAAAAAGAAAAATGTGGAAACCCTCTTTAAAGAAGTCATGGAGATCGAATCTGAAATACTTCAGGTAAAACAAATAAATAATAAAAACAACAAAGAAATGCTATTAGTAGAAATGAAGGACTGGATCGGGAAGCAAACGGTAATGAAAAATAAATGGAAACTAAAAAATAAAGCAATTTTCATAGAAAACGACCTTACAAATGATGAAAGAAGAATCCAAGCCGAAATTCGAAAAATTGCGAGAAGTGAAAGGTCCTTGGGGAAAAAGGCAATAGTGGGGTATAGAAAGATATGGATTGAAAATGAAATGTATAAATGGAGTGAAAAAGACAACAATGTTGTCAAAGAAGAAACGCCAAAAAACGATTAGCGAAAAGAAATAAGACGGTGGGAAACTACGGTCTTAGAACAACAGGAACGAAAACGGACACGATTAAGGATAACAAAAATATATATAATAACAAAAAACATCGCAAAGTAAAAAGAAAAGAAAATACACAAACTAAAAATAACAAGATAGGACTTAAATTCGGAACTTGGAATGTAAGAGGGATTAGGGATAAAGAAAATGAAATAGTGGATGAAATAGAAAAACTGAATTTAGATTTTATTGGTTTAACAGAAACAAAAAAGAAAGGAAACGGGTTGACACAACTAGAAAAGAGATATTGGATGTATTGGTCAGGGGTAAACACGGACGAAAATGCGCAGGCAGGAGTAGCAATATTGATAAAAAGCAGAAATATGGAAAAGGTGAGAAATGTAAATTATATAAATGAACGAATAATTACTGTAGAAGTGAAAATACAGGATGATTTTGTTACACTAATGGTAGTCTATGCCCCAAATAATAACGCAAAAAAGGAAGAGAAAGATATTTTCTTCGATAATTGGCAAAATGAAATAGATAAAATAGATTCTAAACTTATAATTATGGGCGATCTAAATGGAAGAGTAGGAATGGAGAATACGGGTATCGAGTGGTGCCTAGGTAAACATGGTGAAAAGGAGAAAAATAATAATGGAAGAAGACTTATAGAATTGTGTGTAGAAAATGAATTCTTAATTGCTAATTCACACTTCAAACATAAGGAGATCCACAAAATAACAAGAGAAGTGAAAAGCAGGAATGAAAAGTCTATTTTAGACTACTTCCTAATAAATAAAGATATGCGTAATTTGATTACAGACGTCAGAAGTAAAAGAGGGCCAGAGATAGGAAGCGATCATTATTTGGTGCAGATGAATTTAAGACAGCAAAATAAAACTATAGAACAAAAGAGAAAAACAATAGCCAACAGAAAGATAAAATGCTTCATGTTAAGAGAAACAAAAAACAGGGAAAGATATCAGGAAATACTCAGGAAAAGTGTAATGAACATGGCTGCATACGTTAATATAGAAGACGAATGGTTGGCACTTAAGAATAACATACTCCAAGCAGCAGAATTAAGTTGTGGGACAAGCAAGATAAATAACAAACAGACAAAGAAAACAGCATGGTGGTCGGATAAAGTAAAACTAGCAGTACAAGATAAAAAGAAAAAATGGAAAAAATACCTGACAAATAGAAGCATAGAAGACTATGAAGCATATAAGGAAGAAAGAACAAAAGTAAAAAAGATAATAAAAGAAGAAAAAACCAGAACATGGATAGAATTTGGAGAGAAGATGGAAAGAAATTATAGGGAAAATCAAAAAATGTTCTACGGAGTGGTAAGAAATTTCAGAAAAAGTAAAGGTCCTTTACTTAAAGCAGTGAAGGACAAAAGCGGAAATACATTACAAAAAGAGGAAGAAATAATGGAGAGATGGAGACAATACTTCAAAGAACTTCTAGAAGATATCGAAACAGAGAATGACGAAAATAACAAAACAAACAACGGACAGGAACAAAGAGGACACCCAATACTGACGAGAGAAGAACTTGAAAAAGCAATAAATAAAAGTAAATTGGGAAAAGCCCCAGGTACCGATATGATAACAATGGATATGATAATAGCTGCCCCGGATGAAGCAAAAGAAAGAATACTGATGCTGATGAACCAAGTATTAAGAAAGGGGGAAGCCCCAGAAGACTGGAAGGTAGGAATAATCGCACCTATATTTAAAAAAGGGGACCCCGCAGAATGTAGTAACTACAGAGGAATAACGCTATTAAGCACAGTAGCCAAGATCTACGCCAGGATGTTAGAAGTAAGGTTAAGAGAAAAACTAGAAAACACTATAGAAGAGAACCAGTATGGATTTAGACCTAATAGAGGGACTTTAGATGCAATATTTATGCTACGTCAAATAAGTGAAAAAGCACTGAGAGAAAATAAAGAACTACATCTATGCTTTATAGACCTTGAAAAAGCATACGACAGAATAAACAGGAATGACGTCTGGACAACGCTTAGAGAAAGGGGAATAGAGGAATATCTCATAACAGGAGTGCAGAGCCTGTACGAAGGAACAAAAGGTTACGTAAGAACAAACAATTGGAAATCAGGAAAATTCGAAACAAAAATCGGGCTAAGACAAGGATGCATTCTGAGCCCACTTCTATTCACAGTCGTCCTGGACTCAGCTATTAAAAACGCTAGAAAGGAAATAAAGCAATTTAAAGTAGGGCAATGGAAAATGACACAAGTTAGTATCTCAGAACTCTGTTATGCAGATGATAAAGTTTTAGTAGCCAAAGATGAAATGCAACTACAAAGAAACCTTAATATCTACAATCACTATCTTGGTAAAATAAATATGAAAATAAGTCAAGACAAAACTAAAACAATGGTCATCAGTACAAGTAAGAAAGAACACAAGTTAACATTAGAGGGCAAAGTGCTAGAACAAGTAGGAGAATTTAAATATTTGGGATCAATATTTACATGGGACGGGAAAATAAATCGAGAAATCATGGCGAGGACTGGAGCAGCAGGAAAACTATTTAATACGTTAAAAACGAATATCCTAGCAAAGAAAGAAATTCCAGTGGAAGCAAAAGTTCAAGTTTTTAAAAAAGTAGCTATTCCTGTACTAACATATGGTTCTGAAGCATGGACTACCACGGAGAATGATAGAAGCAAAATAAGAGGCGCAGAAATGAGATTTCTCAGAAAAATTAAAGGAAAAACGAAACTAGACCGAGTGAGAAAAACCAAGTATAGAGAGGAATTAAAAACAAAGGCAGTAGAACAAATAATAGAGGAAGGTCAATTAAGATGGTTTGGTCATATGCAGAGGATGGACGAAAGCAGAGACACAAAAAAGGTGTATGAAGCAAGGGTGGGTAAAAGAAGACGCAGAGGTAGACCGAGGAAAACATGGGTAGACGAGATTAGAAAGGCCGCAGAGAGAAGAGACATCTCTTGGGACGTAATAAGAAGTAGGACGCAAGATAGAAAGCAATGGAGAGAATTGTGGAAACGATCGCCAACAGAAGCCATTAACAGCTACAAATAAGACTCAAACTCAACTAAAGCCCGACACCAGAAATGGTATAAGGGCTCATCGATTAAGTAAGTAAGTAAGTATAAATATTAAAGAATATTTTATTCTCTATACGATTTGACTGCATTTTATATTTATTATAAAGATATTAAATTTCATAAAGTAGTCATAGCTATGGAAACAGCTACTGTATTAAGAAAATTCTGATTGAAAGATGTCAGTGTCAAGTGAAATTGACATAGTGTGTTTGTCTTATAATTTTACTGGAAATATAGGATCTTTTGCTTTCTGTATGGAATTTGTATAAAATACATACAACTGCTTTAAGGTAATGTACAAATAATAATAATAATAATAATAATAATAATAAATCTTTTATTTCTGCAGATACATTACACTGTATATAGAAAACGTCACAAAATAATAATTTTCTCTATGAAATTTGCATAACATACATGCATTGCCGGAAGATAATGTACAAGAAATAGAATATTTAATTTAACTAGGAAATTTGTACAAAATACATAGAACTGACGGAAGGTAATGTGCTGACCACATCAGATTTTTTTATTTTGATTCTTACTCAATAATAAAATACTGTCCAAATCTCGTTTTGAATATATTATTGCCCACTATATAAAAATATTAAAATTAATTCGAATGAATGATATTATGAACATTAAAAATTTAAAAATTAGCAACAGAAATATACAAAACGCAATTTATAAACTGTATATTTGTTCGATTGTTACCAGAATTGTTTCTTTCCCTATAAATTTAATAATTGGTGACTTTCACAAAATAACTCAAAATATATTCGTAAGCGCATGAAAAATGAAAAGTGCTTCAAAGGACTGCGAATACAATTCAGTATTATTTCATATGTATTTACTTGAAAGTTAGGTTAGGTTTGAAAAAATAAAAGATTGTAAAATTTACATTTTTGTCTATCTAGTAACCTTCTAACAACTTTCTCCAAATTAACTGATTTTGTAACTCATATTTTCCAAGTTCCTCATGTTGGACATATTATTCTGAACACCCTATAGTACATAGTCATCAGTGTGACAAATAAATCTAACAGAATAAAATTACGACGTTTCTTATTTATAAGGAATCAATATTAAATTACGCCGGTTACACCATACGTAATTTTGATTTAAATGAATTTGAGCCCTATAACAGTCTTATATAAACTAAACAAGAGAATTAATCAGTAAAAAATAAAGATTTTTATATCTTTTTTTTTATAAAAAAAGTATGTAAACATAATATAGTTTCTTCTTGTTCTAATCAGCCGTCTGTACGTGCTTCTAAAATACATTTTCCATTTCTTACATTTTTCTGTGGATCAGAATATTTCAGAAAATAAAACAAACATCCTTAAATATTTATACTACAAAGAGCTACATTTCTTTGAATATTTTCACATATTTATGTTTAATACGGGAACGGATATTTCCAGACTTTGTTTGAGGAAAGTGAATGTACAAAATTCTTGTAATAAAAACGCAAACTATATAAACTTCCACAGTTTTATTTTTCTTTGATCTAGTTTTTTACATCTCATCTACCTATACAGCAGGAGGTATTTCAATACGAATATGTTTATGTTGTTAAAATATTCGTATGTATGTGTGAAAATGTAGATTTTTGTAAAAAGCAATTTTAAATAATTTTGATATTAATATTTTGAACAAATAAACAAAAGTCACATTGTCAACTCCAGATTTTTGTTTAAAGCTTATGTTAATTTAATGATGATTTTATTGTAATTTAAAATTTCATTTTTTAAGACAACTATTAAGGTGCATACACAAATGAAAATTAGGTTTAGATTTAAGGTTTATACTTTCGATTTAAAACTTCGGCCGCATATTATGTAATTCACACTTCAGAATATAGGGTCTCTAAAACAAAATCATGAAGCTAAACATTGCAAGGTCCAAACTTTAGGTTTATGATTTAGGTTGACCTCACAAATTTCACTAATGAGAACGAGTCTGAAATGATATAGATATATACACCCATCTTTATTTAGTATCCACTTGGTAAATTCGGCTTTTTAAACAAATGCAAGAAGAACATGGACATTGTCATAACTTAATAGCTGAAATATAACCAATAATGACAAGCGAATGACAGTTTCTCGGCGCACAGGTATCTTGTTGAGTACTGCTCTACCGATATTTTAATCTTGTTTTTGAAGCATTTACATAGATGTCTGTACATATCAAAACTAATTTTCAGGTAATTTAAACTTACATTTATGAATGACCTAAACCTAAACAAAAACTATAAACCTAATTTTCATTTGGGAATCCACCTTTACAGTAATACCATAAACCTAATCTTTATTTATGAATGCGCCTTAATTATATCACTTTTGCTAGGTAACCATTATGTTTCCAAAGAATGATTCAAATATTATAAATCAACAACAGAGTAAATACTTCTGTACATTATTAACCATCTAAGTGAGCATTATTATGTATAATCCTTAAAAAAATGTCATAAATTTTCGGAGTTCAGTAATATGAAAGTAAAATTAAATTCATATAAAAAGCGTACACTTTTGAATTCTCTTCATAACTTGTTGCGGAAGGAAACTGGTAAACTTTGTAGGATGGAAATGTATACATTTTCATTCGTTGCAAACTTTATAGTTACCTTCAGGTTTACTCTGTCAAGATAATAATACTTACAGTTATAATTTGTGGATATTCTTTTGACATTTAACCTTTAAGTACTCGCGGGCTCTGTGTGACGTTAGTGCTTAATTCAAAATCGGGGGAAATCTTTTTTTCGGTTCATGTTTGGCGAAAAAAATTGAAAATTTGTTTTGTCATTGTTAAACACTTTATTATTTCAAATTAATTTTGAATTCTCTTCATAACTTGTTGCGGAAGGAAACTGGTAAACTTTGTGGAATGGAAATGTATACATTTTCATTCGTTGCAAACTTTATAGTTACCTTCAGGTTTACTCTGTCAAGATAATAATACTTACAGTTATAATTTGTGGATATTCTTTTGACATTTAACCTTTAAGTACTCGCGGGCTCTGTGTGACGTTAGTACTTAATTCAAAATCGGGGGAAATCTTTTTTTCGGTTCATGTTTGGCGAAAAAAATTTAAAATTTGTTTTGTCATTGTTAAACACTTTATTATTTCAAATTAATTACATTTTCAATATTTTAAAAATATGAAAAAGTAATGGAAGTTACTCTACTTGAACTAAAATGATTACAACTTCAAATTGTATCAGAAAAAAATAATAATGGGCATTTATATATCTCAAAACTATAACAAAAAATAATTTGGGGGAAGAACTCCAGAAAAAAAAAATTGTATAAAAATTACAATACTTTAAATTTACGTTGGTGTCATTTGACGCCACACGAGTACTTAAAGGTTAAAAGTGAAGATCATTGACAAGTTAATTTTTGGGGTCTGTTCCTGAATGTACGAGTATATTATTACATATTAGCTGTACCGGTTGCAAATATTTGCAACAAAAATATTATAAGGTATTGTTTAATGTTACTAAATTATAAATGTAATTTATATTAAATTTTTAGTTCCTTGTACAATGTTTTTTAAACCTCCGCTGCTTTATTGGACATAGAGGGACAACTCTGGTTGTTAATAATAAATAAGTAATTTAGGGCCAGTTTGTTAATAATTTTATTGCTAATTATTTGATGAGGAACTTTAAATATTATTGCATTGTACAAATTCTAAATCAAAAATTTTCTATTTACTGTTGATAAACACTAAATTACTCAGGAATAACGGCAATGAGCAACCGTCAAACAACAAAATAAACTAAAAAAGGTTATGGTAATCAATAAACTGTAAAATTTGGTGGTGCTCCTCACTCGCGTTTTTATTTTATGGGCGCACTCCCGAGTGCTTACGAATACTCCCAAATCCCGGTCATCAGCGACGGTAGCGCCTCTATTGGCCGCTCTCGAAACCAATGCCTTTCTTCTACGATATGTCCTAAAGCTGAGAGAACATCTCTATAAAATTTGTGGTGTAGATTTGTATAGACGGCAAACTTTTAGATATAAGATATTGTACTCTTCGTAATACATTTGTTTATTTGTAATAATATATTTATTTCTATTCTATAATTTATGTCCAATATTTTCAATAATTGTAACATCAGAAATTATCCATCTCCGTATAATTTCAATCGGTTTTTTGCATCATTTTATTATTGCAATAAATATAATCTGTCCAATTAATTAACGGTTTGACTGTTCAATGAAAATTTTACCATTGAAACTGAAATAATCTTATAACTTAATTAAATGTTATGTGCGTTATGAAGAGGATAATTAATATATATTTAATTAAAATTTAAGAGCATATTTGCATTTGAGAAAAGAAGTTAGCTGGGTAAATGTAAAATGAAATTAATATTGAAGGAAAACAATTTATTCAGAGCCTATGACTATCATGTCAATAATCATATTTGATATTTAAAAACCTTGGAGTCGTCTGCCTATACTATGTACTACTATACTTCATGGTGCGGTTTTAGAAAGCACCCCCTGAAGACTTCAGTAGACCACGCTGTCATTATTCAAACGTTAATATCTTCTAAACTAAAAATGTAAACTGCAAACTGTACATACATGCTGTATCTACTACATAGTTACTTGAGTCGAATAAACATTCTGTATAAGACTGCATGTAGGGGCACGTTAAAGTGTACCTAATATGAAATGTAGGTACACGCTGAAACTTCACCACCGCTTTGACATATGCATTTAAAACTCGATTCACAGAAAAATTTAAACGAATCCTCATTTTTGGATTAGTGAATTCTATTCTTTTCCACTATTTAAAATTGAACTTTCATAATATTACCAAAAAAGGTAGTTACTTGGTTACATTAAACTATATTTTAAGAAATAAACTGTCTATATCAGAGTAAAATTTGCTAATCCAAAACTAAGGAATAGTTTAATCTTTTTTGTGAATCGGGCTATTAACCTTTACATACCATCATAATTGCGTTAACTGTATCATAACCTAATGCACAATACTCGTTTTAACTCCTAAACATAACCCCATTCATTTAAATAATACATACATACATAAAATCACGCATTTCCCACTTACTGGGTTAGCACAAACCCGAAAGAATTAAATAAAATAATATATATATATATATATATATATATATATATATATATATATATATATATATATACGTATATCATCACGGCATATTACCCATTGCTGGGTGTGCCAATATACTTTGTACGCAGATTTTATTCATATAACGTGCACTTTTGAATAAAAGCGTTCATGAGGTTTTAGCGTGTACCTACATTTCATATTAAATATACATTAACGTACTTCCTTTATATTGACGTGGATTAAGTGACTAACTACTAACTGATTACGTTAAAAAATGGTTCGTACTTTTAACGCTGTTTTCTATTTACTGCAAATTGTAACATATTCCTTTCAACATAGATTAATATTTCATGCACCCAAACCTTCCTCCAGAAATGTTCTGTAGCAATGGTATTCAAACTTTTTAGTAATGCTATCTCAAATTGATAGCGCTGACATAATAGAGATCCCAGCATTATAGTTTCAAGTACAATTATTTTAATTTTAAAGTATGCTGATAATAGACAGATTCGAATTAAAAATAACTGATGTGGCCAACACCAAACCTCCCGCTATTTAATTTTTATTAATTTAAATGTATATATATATATATATATATATATATATATATATATATATATATATATATATATATATATACTTACATATTTAGTTATTGGGGAAACTGTATTAAGATCCATTCCATATAACTAGGGTTCTATTTACTATTTTCTTTTTAAAACGTTACTGTTATTAATTTGAAATGATTAGTTCTTTGACAGTGACATTTATCTGTCAGTACATCATTTAAGATATGAATTGTGTAACCAAGAAGATTTGCTTGTTTAAAGCGTAGGCTCCGGGATTAAATTTATAGATAATTTTATAAATTTATCCATAAAATATATAGAAAAAGTATTAATGCAAATCTGTAGAAAATTTAATAATCTTTAATTTTTATAATAACATTAATCTCGAAAAAATAACATTTAAAGGTATTTTTCGAAGAAAAACTATTTTGAGCTTCTAGTAAAGTGCCATTTCCGGTTATCCAATTTACACCAAAATCTAATGGGCTCTTTCCATTACAGAAAAAGTTCGAAATACAAGGTTTCAAAATTTTCTGAATGATAGTATTTGAGTTAGAGTAAAGGATCCACACACACATACATATACACAAACATACACACAGACATCATCGTGAAAATGATAAAATTGGATTCTAGGGACCTTAAAACGTGGTCATTTAGCAAAATCTCGATATGCGATTTTTAGCACGATCCCTATACCTCCTTTACCAAGGGTAGCGGGAGGTAAAAAACATATTTCTACAAAATTCATACCAAAATTTACACAAAAATCTATCACATTCAATAAAAAATACATATAAATATACGTATAACAAAAATAATAGTATACTGCGAATGAAGTGCCGTTTTTTTTTTATTAATTTGTAATATTTTGCTATATATTAAACTTAGTTTAAGTCTGAGGGTAGATTTTACGTCTAATCCCTAAAACCTATGTTCACACATATAAGATAATGCAAAGGACAACAACAATTTTAGAGCCGTATCCGATAATTCTGGGAATTCATTTCGAATTCTCAACCAAAAATTGTATAAAGAGAATTTTTAAATTTCCATCGGAAGAGATTTGTGAGAATTTTTTTTTATTGGTCGAGTACAGAGCAATAATGAGCAATAAAATAAATAAATATAAATATATTATCACGGCATATTACCAATAGAGGGTTATGATTTTGACGTCACATGCAAGAAAGAATGCGACGATGTAGAAGCTGAGATGGAAGATCAGATTACAAACAAACCATCGCCATTTTTAAAGTTCTGTCTTCTGTCACTTGTGTTTTGATATTTGAGATTTACATATTTCAATGTCTTCGGACGGCGGTGGAAAATTAAAGAATTTTACATTTGTCACGTATTCTTTATAATTATAGTGGGAGTAACACTCGCTTCGTATTTGGCACCATCGTGCAACTGTCACCATGACAGTGATTTGTTTGTAAAATAGCAACGGAGTCAACTGAGTTACAAGTGTAGTTCAAGGAAAATATCAAGAGATGGTAGCCTGAGAATATACCTCTGTATAACCCTCCATTGCTGGGTGTGCCAATCTGCTTTGTACACAGATTTCGGTAATGATGATGACATATTTGTACCTTGCGGGCGTTTACCAGGCGTCACCTCACGGGCACTCATTGCTAGCGTGTAGAGTGCACCACATGGGTCAATTTTGTGCCATTTAAATTCGTAATATTTGACGTCGGTCGGGATCGAACCCGGTTCCCCAGATTCGCGACCAGATACACAGGCACGCGGCCACGATACCCCATTAATAAGCAAATAACCTTTATTACAAACCCTTCTGAACAATATTTCAATTCGTTTTAGCTTTGCAAGTCAAAATTGTATTTAAAAACAATAATTATCATTTTTACCTCCCGATACCCTTGGTAAAGGAGGTATAGGAATCGTGCTAAAAATCGCATATCGAGATTTTGGTAAGTGACCACGTTTTAAGGTACCTACAATCCAATTTCAACATTTTCACGATGTTTTGAAACCTTGTATTTCCACCTTATTCTAATATGGAAAGAAGCCAATAGATTTTGGTGTAAATCAGATAACCGGAAATGACACTTTGCTTGAAGCTTAAAATAGCTTTTTTCCGAAAAATACATTTAAATGTTATTTTTTCGAGATTTTTGTTATTAATAAGAATTAAAGACTATTAAATTTTCTACAAGTTTGCAGTAATAGTTTTTCTATATATGTTATGGATAAATTTATAAAATTATCTTTAATTTCCATCTCGGAGCCTACGCACGAAACAAACACAACCTCTTCATTACACAGTTCATATCTCAACTGACAAAAATTGTCACTGTCAAAACAACAATAATTTCAAATTAATAATGCAAGCTTTTAAAAAAGAAAATAGTAAATAGAATTATAATTATATGGAATGGGACTTAAAACAGCTTTCAGCGTAAATAAATATGTAAGAAGGTATATTTAAATTAATAAAAATTAAATGGCGGGAGGTATTGTGTTGGCCACATTAGATTTTTTTATAACAGTCTCTGATTAGTCTAGGTGTCCGCGGACTAGACATTTAGAGTATTGACAATTAAGTCTACAAGTTATTACAAGCCTACCTTAAAGGCTTGATATTTAGTTATGGGTGCTATATGGTAGCCTGCACCATTCGGATATCCACACATGAAGATGTGAACCATTTAGCTTTTTAAGTTTGTCTGTGTTTGTCTTTCATGTCGAAAAGACATGTAGAGTCGGTGTTTGATACTGCATCTACTAAAAGACATGTAGTGTTTGAGTTATCGTTCGCGTTCCCCGTAACGCGAGAATTAACCCTGAAGATTTGACAATAATTGGTTAATTAGTCAGTCTAAGTGTAAATAAATAGAATATGTTTCAAATAAATATCCAAGTATGTGTATTCCTCCTCAATAAAGTGTTTATCAATCGTGAAAAGTATCATCATTCGGTAAAGCAGTAAGTAAGTGCACCAGTGTCAACATTAAAACCTCGTGATATATTATTATCATTCATTGTTAAATATAAATAATATTTATATTTTTAAATAAAACTTTCAAAATATATTTCTTTTAAAATATGTATAATATATTCGGGTCCAAATTTAGGCTGCAATATAATTTAATAGAAGATTGGTGTAATAATCGCTAAACCGTTTTAGCCTAATGTGCAGTGGCGGATTTAAGGGGTGTCGCACCTGGCGTAAGCCAGAGGAGTCGGGTTTAAGGGGGGCTCGAAAACATAGCGGAATGGTAGTATAATTATTACTGTATAGCTGATAGACAAACATTATTTTTGGATAATGAAAGAATATAATTTCAAGTTTTAAATCCTGCAATTTTAAATAAAATATCTTGAAGATGATGGCCATCGTTCTCTATGTACCGATGCAACCGATTTCTGTAGCTCCTCTCCACACTTTCCAACATTCGGGCTTTTTTCTGGCAGAGATTTACAAACATCACCCTACAACCTTGCTTCAGCTGAAGATCATTATTCGGCAGGAAATAGCCCGAATGTTGGAACGTGTAGAGAAGAGTTTCAGAAAGCGGTTGCATCAGTGCATAAAGAACGGTGTTCACCACCTTCAAGTTGTTTTATTTAAAACTGCATGATTTAAAACTAGAAATTATGTTCTTTCATTATCCAAATATAAATTTTATTTATCAGCAATACTTTTTATTTTATTCGCCTTAAAAAATTAAGTTTCTAGCCCCCACCCTGTTCTTTTTTGAAATAGTTGTTGATACAAGAAAATAGTACCCGAACCTAATGAACAAAGGGACCTCATTTTCTGCTGCCGCCAGGGGTCTAGATCAGTTTAAAATCCGCCGCTGCTAATGTGGTCTTTTGTGTTAAAAAATAATACATCTTTTTATAATTTCTCATGCAATATCATTACTAATTTCTGAATCGATTTATTTTTATCATGATATGCAACAACATGTTTTATACCCTATGTGCTCAGGATGAAGCCTATTTTTTAAACGAATAAATAACATTTAAATAGTATTGATTCATTCAAACAAATTTTGTTCATTGTTTTACCGAAAAAGGGTAAAATAAAATAGAAATTATTATTGTATTCGAATGTCAATTAATTATTAATTGTACGATTGTACCCATGTACCTCTGTTCTAATTTTTTTAAAATTTTCATTTTCAAAACATAAACACGAGTTCACGACTCCACTGTTTTCGTTGAACGACAAAAAACCTTATAGTTTTCTATACTCGATTCTGTTACAAGTTCATGGACCTTTGTCGATTTACGCAAGAGCACTAGGGTACACAAAGACGTTTCTGAATCTTTTGATAATCCACAGATGAATAAAACTGTTTTATCCAGTATTTGAACATCAAATATAAATATTAAATTTGCAAACAAGAATGGATAATATTGGATTTTAATTAAATTTAAATTTAATATAAATTTGAAAATAACAAAGAATTCCATGATCACGGCAAGAATAAATATTTTTATATTGTGTTTGTATATCAATTTTACAATTTTGTATGATTAACTAAGGGATTAAAATGTACTCTACAGAATTTTGATTGAATTCAAATAATTCATATTTGACTTTACAAAATGTTCATAAGATTCTGTAGGACAAAAATAAAACCCAAAATTTAATTTCATCGCACATCACACTGTTGAGATCATAGGCGTGCCTACTATTTTATCAAAGGATAGAAGGAAGTATAATATGTTTGCATAATGTCCGTGCAAATTCTAACATTAATTTTATAATTGCAACAACACTTTTAAACAACTGACAACTGATCAGACATAACTACGTTACACTTGATGAGTACCGGAACCGGGGCACGAGAAAGTTTTCGACAATGAGAAATCAGATGAACTCGTAAAAAAGAAGCCCAATTACCTACTGCTTTACAGGCTTGAACTTTCTAGTGGACTCTGGAAAGTCATATAAAGAAAGGTATCAAAGAGTAGGAGGAATTAGACATAGCCTCAATCGGAAGAGCCATTCCGGGTCTCAGTCACGGGAAGGATCTCATTTCACCTTCGTTGAGAAACGAACGATAAAGTGTTATTAGCTCTTCTAAAAGTACTTTGTTATTATAATAGATAATATGTAGATATTCTTACTGAAATATATATCTGTGTGAAGGGCCCATAGGCGTTTAAGAGATTGCTACTTTGCCGCAATCAGTCCTAGTCAAAATTAAATGTTAATTAAAAATGTTCACAAATGATATGTGTTTACTTTATATTCAATAATTTTATAAACCTAAAGAAACATATAGCAATAATACCTATGTATTTTGACAAATTTATATAAAAGGTTATCACCCTGTTATTAATTATATTGACTAACTAAAAATGTTGATTATAATAAAGATGACTTGATTACAACAATGAAAATTACTAGTGACTGTTTTACTGTAACCGACATATGTGTATCTATGCTGAAAACCGTGTTATTTGTTTACGTTCAGCAAAGATTACTAAAGGGTGCATTTATTTTTCTTAATGTTCGTAAATACTTATATTTTGTATTTTAATTATAAATGTTGCAGTTACTTGCTTTGTTTTGGTGTTTTTGGTGAAAATATTGACGTACAATATAATGCATACTGTCAACAAGAGGATGCAGTAAGGCAAGAAACATAACCTCAACTTTTTAAAATTTGTTGTTAATTTTCATATTTTATTTTTTTTAAATCGGAAGATAAGTAAGAAAAGGCCATTAATTCACGCACAGGTGTAGGTTAGTATTATGCTTCGTGGTTTGAACTTATTGAAGCTGGCCTGTCAGACAATGAAGGGCTTAGCGTTGATGAGAAAGATAATAGTTGGGAAAGTATTGAATTACAATTATTGTTATAAAATATAATAAAAAATATATTATTATATTATTATTGTTATTATTATTATTATTATTATTTATATGATCAAGCAGAAGTTGAACAGGCAGTAGAGCAATCTGAAGAGCTTCCAAAAAAACAAAATTGATTTTTTCATCTAGCAAACAAATAAATAATTATAAATAAGTGATTGTTAATAAATAAATAAATAATTGTACCCGTAAATAATTGTATTAATTGTATTCTGCTTTAAAATTCCTGTATAGTATTTTACATCAAAAGTGATATACCGCCGTTTGTTCACAATGTACACTCTAGTGTACAAGTCATATCACAAAAGTGGGCCAAAAAAAAATTTTTTTTTAAATATATACTTATATAAACCCGATTCAGATTTTTATCTCAAAAGACTAAAATGCGTGAGCGATAAGGATTTATTGTCATTTAAACGCATTTTGAGTTTTTATTTTATTCCACTTAAAAAAATGCATTTTAAAGCTGAACCCTGTTCTATACTCCGCCCGAATTTTGTCTTACTCTTCTAATATGTTCTATGTTCAAGATTTTTCAAATTTATTGGTGGTATTCGCGGTGTTTCTTAAGGATAATATGTAATATTAATATACCTATAATTTTATATATTTAATTTATTTAATAATACAATAATAAATATTAAATAAACTTCCCAGAAAAAGCTTTCAGTAATGTCAGTAAAACTGCTGATTTTTGACACTGACATTTACAATTACAAATTATTATTCAAGAAAGATGACTATTGAAGGTAATTTGTTCGAAGAAAGAATACACAGAATTTTATAGTAGTAGCTTAGTAACATTTTGTATTAGAAAGAGAAAGATTATTTGACCTATGTCTATTTAATTTATGTGGTGTGACAGATATACGTAAATAGTGGCATTACTTTCTAACACACTATAAATAATAATGATATATGTCGTAGAATTACAGATACCTAATTATCTACTACACTGCCCACTGTGCTAATATTTATCCAGTGGCGTTGCCGTTTAAATCAAATTATTATTCCTTAGTTTATAGTTAAGTCTATGTTTTTGAATTTTGCAAAAAACATAAGTGAAGAACATAAATCTTTCAGAAAGGCATTATTTAGAAAAAAACATAATTTTCAAATGAATTACTCTTATTTTTTCACTTAAAATGTGTCTATTAATATTTCATGTTGCACGCCTATGCACACGAAATGCAATGAAGTTATCTGCAAGTAATATTATATCAGACGGCTCACAAATGACCTTGAATAGTCATCTTTCGTGAATAATAGTTTGCAACAGGATTAACCTACACATTATTATTTATATCTCTAAATCTATATAAGACAATAAATTTCTGTACATTTTTCTCGTAAAAGATTTTTTATTACCACAAAATTTCTTAATTGCACTAAAGAAAATTTGATTAGAATGATGAAAATGGCTCATCGCGAATACAGGATCAGCTATTATAATGTCAGTCCGCTATTGCTGCTAATGAGATCAGAAAATTGCTTCCACAAAATTAAGTGAGCGCTTTGTCATGTTACATTAGAAGATTATACCTATAGGTCAGGCAGTGACAAAAATGACTAGTATTGAAAGCTTTTCTTATGTTCCAAAAATACTTTAAACTAAAATTAAAATAAGAACCAAAATATCGACAAATAATAGCTATTTTAAAAGAGGAGTCTTACCACGAATATACAAGTGGTAGACGAAAAACATTTATTTGAATTCTAAAAATCTGATGTGGCCAACACATAACCTCTCGCCAGATATTTTACCTGATTGTACGCATAAAACGAAAAATATTTTTAAATACAAATACATATAGATATTCATGTCTCACTACAAAATAATTCTCACATATATTTGCAATATCTACGGGATATTTTAAAATAAATTATGTACAATACTTACATTTTCTTTATATTCAATATCCTGAAATTTTCTTTTTCTACTTTCCTTTTCTTTTTCTTTATATTCGTCATTTTTTCGCAAATTCCTTTTATATTCTTTTTTACGTATATTCTTTTGCGTTGTTGACTTTTTTTTATTTTCATAATCTTCATAATAATATACAAATATTTTTGACAGAGGCATACAAATATTTTTGACAGTGACATTTATGTGTCAATTACAAACATTTGAATTTCTTGCCTTGTAGTAGTTTGATCTGAGATTTTTTACATCAAATTATTTTATATGCCTTTCTTTATCTCTAAATCTATAGAAGATATAATAATGAATTTATATTTATCGAATAAAGAATTTAACGTTCTTTAATATAAGTATTTACATAAATTTTTGATAAATAATATTTAGACGATTTTTTTCTTGTAACTACTACTTCCGGTTGTCCAATTGTTACCAAAACTGACTGGACTCTTCCGATTATTGTTAGATTGAGGAATCCGTAGTTAAAAATGTCTTAAGTCTCATAGAATTTGAGATATAGTGAATCCAACATCCACACACACACACACACACACATCCACACACACACACACACACACACACACACACACACACACACACACACACACACACACACACACACACACACACACACACACACACACATACGGACATCATCGTAAAAATGTTATAATCGGATACTAGGGACCTTAAAACGTGCTTATTCATTAAAATCTGGATATGCGATTTTTAGCATGAATACAATACCTCTCTTAGCGAAAGGTAAAAATGGTCACCTAATCTCTGAGCTGTGTTTTAATTAACAGTAATAATTTTTATAACAATATTTGACTTTTTGTTATTTAATGCAATGCCAAGACTAGATGTTGCATAACATTTTGAGGGAGAGACAGACATGCTGATTGCGACAATATATGCCAAATTCTCACATCACGAAACAATTAATTCTATTGAAAATAAGTAACGATACCCTGTCTCAAATAACTTGACTTAAAATAAGTTTTAAGATTGTTTCGAGACACAATACATTTAAAAGTTTACTAAATTTACATTGTAATAAAGAAAGATTTATATTATTAAAATTTTAATTCATCAGAGACAACGATCCCGAGTCATTTATTTTTATGTGTACCAAATGCTGCTTTGTAAATTAAAACTAAAATGGACTTTTAAAAGTCATAATTAGTGAAATTAACCCTCCATTATATGCATCCGTGGCTTTTTCCCGTAAAAGAAAAATCTTGAATTAACATTCTAATACTATATTGTAATTCTGAGGGGGTTCAAATTCCCCCTAGAAAAATGCCTAGATTCAACACTGACTTACTTCCTAAAATATTTTGATAAGTGGCTTTAAAATTCACAGTGCCATCAAATCAGCCCAATTAAAAATGAAGAAATTTATCTACACACACGCATGCACACACACACCCACACACACACACACACACACACACACACACATATATATATATATATATATATATATATATATATATATATATACATATATATGTATATATATATATATATATATATATATATATATATATATATATATACTCAAAATACTAGTAAATGGGAGTTTCTTCCCCATGCGATATTTCTAATGGTTTTGCTTCATTCTTTGAATCTGTTTTCCTACCAACAAATCCCACCTATCAATCCCATTTCTCTGTTTTTTCCAATAATCCTATCTCATTACTGAATATATCCTCTGATGACATTGAATCTGCAATTCGTAAGCTTAAATCTAATCTTTCTTGCGGTCCAGATCTTGTTCCTAGCCTAGTTATAAAAGATTGTTCATACACTTTGTCATTTGCACTAATCCATATCTTTAATCTGTGTATTAAAACCCACACTTTTCCTACTAAATGGAAATTGACTAAAATCACGCCTGTTCATAAATCTGGTTCTGCCTCTGATGTATCCAATTAAAGACCTATAGCTATCCTATCGAACTTTAGCAAAGTATTTGAAAGTATTATATATTCCAAAATTTATTATCAAGTCAAAGGTTTAATTTCTCCGTGCCAACATGGTTTCATGAGTAAAAGATCTACAACAAGCAACCTAGTTAATTTTACTCATTTTACTTCTTCTATAATGGATAATAGAGGTCAGGTAGATTGTGTATATACAGATTTTGCTAAAGCCTTCGATAGGATAGACCATAGTGTTCTAGTTAGTAAACTTCTGTCTTACTCTTTTTCTCCTGCTTTAACTAATCTTCTAGCCTCTTATCTTTCAGACCGCAAGTTATATGTCCGAATACGTGGCTTTAAATCTCATACATACATCTCAACATCTGGAGTACCCCAGGGATCTAACCTTGGTCCACTTTTATTTCTTTTATTTATCAATGACCTACCCGCCAAATTAAATTGCGAGAAACTTTTATTTGCTGATGATGTCAAAATATTTTATTCTGTAAAAACTATTGACGATTGTTTACAACTCCAACATGATCTTAATTCTATTAATGAATGGTGCTCCATCAACTCGTTATCTCTTAATATTAGTAAATGTAATATTTTATCATTCACGAGAAAATCTCATCCTCTTTTGTTTGACTATAAAATTGATAATAAAAGTTTACTTCGGGTTAACATTATTAAAGATCTGGGAGTAATTTTCGACACTAGATTGTCATTTGTTCATCATATTAACAATATTTACAAGGAATCCATTAAATTGCTTGGTTTTATAATACGTAATACCCGATCATTCAAAAATATTTCTTCCATATTTACTCTTTATTATTCATTGGTGCGCTCTAAAATTGAATACTGCTCTATTGTATGGAACCCCACTTACGAATGTCATCAAGATTTATTAGAAAAAGTTCAGAAAAAATTTCTAAAATTTATATTTTTTAAAATAAATAATATTTACCCTGATTATAATATATCATATTGCGAATTACTCGAGATGTTTAATATGCCAAGTCTTTTGGAAAGACGTGAGGCTTACTCAATTTTTTATTTATCCAAGTTAATTAATGGCGAAATTGATGACCCCATATCCACTAGTTGTCTTAACTTCCAAATTCCTCGTATTTCCACCCGCTACTCATGTACTTTCTATCTTCCTACTCCCCGAACTAATGTCCTTCAGGTTTCCCCCATTTATCGCATGTGTTCGTACTACAATATTAAATTCTCTAATTTTGACGTTTTTCTTCTAAAGCCTAGTCAAATTTTCAAATGTATAAATAATAATATCCTTCAGACATTTTAATCTGTTAAATATTATTCTTTATTGTATTGTATATTTTTAAGTGTGTTTCCTGCTCTTTCATTGGGATTAATCCTGTTGAGCAGTTGTAATAAATAAATAAATAAATAAATAAATAAATAAATAAATAAATAAATAAATAAATAAATAAATAAATAAATAAATAAATAAATAAATAAATAAATAAATAAATAAATAAATAAATAAATAAATAAATAAATAAATAAATAAATAAATAAATAAATAAATAAATAAATAAATAAATAAATAAATAAATAAATAAATAAGTATTATAATAAATAATTGCTAGTTTTCTTGTTTGGCATTTGCGAACTTATGAATTAAGTCAGAGTATGGTGTAGAAGTCACAGTGGGATGATGTACGCATTGCCCGGAAATTGTGGATTCGCATACAATTTTTTTGCTTAAAATTCATTTAACTATTAAAAAAATACCATTACCTAACGTTCAAAACTCGCCCCGAGTTTTCTAAGAGTGACTTTTGTGTGTTAGATTTACAGGTTATTGCTGTTTGGTTGAATTGCAAGCGAAAGTAGTTTTGGGTAAGTATCTACATTTACCGGCAATGTGCACAGCATCCCAGTTTGACTATAACAGTGAGAAAACTCGCTTTTGTTCGACAGTATTGCCAGATCACACAATTAATTTTGAAACATCAAAGATAAGTTTTAATTAGCTTAAATATGCTGAAACTTCAGCTCACTCGTGTCTACTGTTACTGAGATAGAAGAATGCGAAGAGCAGTCCATACATTGGGGAAATTATCTTTCCAATTACTGTCCTTTATAATAATTGTAATCTTTAAGACTGTCTATAGTTCTCCTTGATCTTCGTGTAAACACCGGTTCAAGCACTACAAATTTAAATATGCTTTTGTGGATGGCGCCTTGGATGCTCTAGAGTGGTGCCGTCGCATCCTACGCAATACCCTAAATCCGGTCCTGCAGATTCGTTTTGTCATGTATTGTTTTGTTTCATATGGTACCGTTTCCGTATTTATGTTTTTGCAAGATTGTTTGATAATGTTGGAGTAAATATTATTATTGTTTTAAGTCACAGTTGCAACTATAACTTAAAATAATAGCTATATTACACCGTATAAAATAGCTAAACAGCAAGCGCTTGTCTGGCATCGCCAATAAGTTGTGAAAAATTTCTTTGCAGAGGATTGTGGAAATTTGTAACAGAAACAGGTTTTTAATTTTATATTTAATCTAGTCATAATAACATTAAATTTACCATTTTGTTCTTTTCAAGTAACGATACACGCAATTAATGCTTAACTGGTAAAGTGGTGCCATTCGTGATTTCACGAAACTACAACTTCAGCATCTCTGTATTAATTTTCAGTTACGTCAATAGTTTATGTTTAATACAAAACCTATTTTTGAATTCCAAGTGTCACTACAACAACGCGGCCAAAGAAAGATAAAGGAATCCCCTTTAAGATAGATTCGCTATAATAAACTTAAAATATTTTCTATGTTGATTCAGAAATACGCAAAAAAGAATTATTCTATAAAATACCTTTTTCATTTTATGTAAATGTACTCTGCATACAAATAGAATTTTATAATGTTCCCGTCGAAATTTAAGTGACTTACCTTGATTTCATGCATCCGCGCTGCATAGATGATTGGATTTGCAAGCGGTTTGGTGACGAGCAGGAGATTCACGAACCAAAATAACTCGGACCACTGAAAATGCACAAAATTGCGTTACAGCTTTTCAAATAATCTGCTACCGTTATATAAAATTACAAGTTTTTAAATGAAATTACAGAACATGAATGACATCTTCTACTGAAACGTGCTATATGAAAAATTTATAACGAGAAATAAAATATACCAAAATATGAAAAATATATCCAAGAAACTTTTTCTGAATAACATTTATGGTGAAGTACTAATGTTTTTTAAAAGATACATTTGATAAATACATATATTACTGCGTTGTTTATTTGTATACATTTTGAATATAAATAAATGAAAACAAAACCATAATAGATCTTAGATGTTTGCACTGTAGGAGGGCAGCAAGATATCACATTCTTTGACAAAAGAACGTGAAGCTTCAGAAGATTCATCAAAGAATATTGGAATAGTATGGTGTTGTCAGTTTTATTAAAAAAAGGGTGTAAAGAAGGATAGATTTATTAAAAAGTGGACGAATATGGATGACGAAGTAAAAGAAACAATGCATTTTTGGCTGACATTTCTTGGAATAAAATTACTTCTTGCTATAATAATAATAATAATAATAATAATAATAATAATAATAATAATAATAATAATTCAAATTTTTGGTTTCTTGAGTAGTATGTTCTTAAATTTTATTAGACGCCGCTGAGTAGTTTGAGATTTGTAGTTATTTACTTATTATTTGATTTAAATAATGTTATGTATTACCTACATGTTTAAATAAAGACATTGACATATTAATTACTTTTATTGCCTATATCTGTACAGTGCAACAAATATTTCACATGTTTTAATGTATTTAATAAATTATCTATTTTCGATATATTTTTTATTAATTACTTTATTAAGAAATGAAATTTATTTTTCACAATAATTCAAAATGAATTCATATTTCCCGCCACCTCTCAGCTGTCAAATTTAATTCTCTGACCTTTTCATAGATGCCACTAAAACTTATTATCACGGTTTATAAGGAAGATAGCCAATCTTTTACTATATATTTTCCTTAATCTATGCTAGGGGTTTTCTGACATACCCGTTTCAGCTAAAATATTTTTAAAAGAGTAGCACCAGAAACAAAAGTATTTAAACTAAAACAATTAAATCTGGCTAGAATTAATTTTCATTGTACCGACTCTTTGTTAAAGTATTGTTCTGGTAATATGAGTGTTAATAATTGCTTTTACTCATAATCTTTTGTGTAATCTTCTATAAATAACAGCTTTCAGCACTAAAAAACAAGAGGTAATTTATAAATTTATATTATCAGCTCCAGGTATAATTCATCCATTACTTATTCCAATTTAATATTAGCTAGATATATTGTCTGGTTTCAAAATTTAATTTTTATAAACGAGTATTATATTTAAATATATATAAAGTATGAGGTTATTTATGCTCAATTTCCCATTTTATTGGATAAGTTTTCAACAATACCTTTGCAAAACTATGACTGTAGTGCCGCGAATGTATTAGCAATGAAAAACAGGGACTTACACATATATCGGCATCAACCTACATGCAGGAAGACATACTTTTTAACGTCGTTTATTATTTACCTATTATTTGTATATATGTATAAATAAAGCATAAAAATGCCCAGAAAAAGCAGGAACCCAAATAAGACAAAAATATTTTTATTTAAATTCTATAGAAAAAAGATCATAAAATAGATTTGCTAGATGATGTAAAAACTTTTCCTAAAAAAATCCTAATTTTAGTGTTAACGTAGGTGTATAAGCTACAAAGATATTTTAAAGTAATCTTCCATCAACGTGTCCATGTACTTGATTCGATTAAACGCAGTAGTGAACGTAGTTAATTGTGCAAGAAGTGTGAAGCTTTGTTTATGCTAATCTTTATTCAAGAGTATACAAAAAAGATTGAACACAGATTAAAATTTATAACATTTTACAATTATAAAGAATGTAGATTGAGTTTCGTTCATATGTGAAATGAACATAATTTTTAAGTTTCAAATGTTTTTTTTATTTCTAAAAATTCCACATGATATAATTAGTTTAGTGCAAAAGTTGTGACATACACACCCTTGCATAAATATTTATAATTTGTAAAATTGATAGTTGTAGACAAACTATAGTATTTTACTTGCGTAAAACGGCAATGATACTCTCGGATGATTATAATACAAGTCTACGGCTCGTTTTCTAAACTTTTTTACAATTTTAAAAAAATGTCGATTACCTATTAATTTATATTATTGCATGCATACCGAAGTTTTCTTTGTGAAACTGATTTTGTAAAACTGATTTTACAAATTATAGAAATTCGTTTCCATTCTCGAGAGGCCGAATTGATAAAAAAATCAAAAAAATTTAATTACACTGGAAAATTTTCTGGTGAATTCAATAGTAAAATAAAAAAAAATTCCTTTTAAAATAAGAAAGTAGTTAGGGTCTACTTCCGGTTAAACCGGAAGTGCTATTATTTTCAAAATATTTTAGCTGAAACAGGCATGTCAGAAAACTCTAGAAAAATTTCGTAAAATAATATTGAACAGTTTTTAAAATAACGATAGCGTGTAAGCTTGTTCTGGAACAAAATATAAACTGGCGCATAGCGATTTCAATGTTATTTCTTTAATACTGCTATATCTCTCTACCTATTCATTTTAGCGCGAAAAATAGTAAAAATATAAGTTGTTTAGAAATTAAAAAGTCATCCTGTAAAGGCATCTTACATAATCATTCATATTTCGCGAGATATTAAAAAAATAAAATTTAATGTTTTTTTTTATTAAATCGTTAGAGTGCTTTGAAAAATGAAACAAGTAACCTAAATAAAATATTCACTTTGATATTTGTTGTATAAATTCCGCACAAATTGAGTGTATACCTAAAAGAAATTATACAACAAATAATAGTATATTATATAATCAGGGACTAAAGTGCATATTCAATCCTATGGGTGAAATAATCACCTGAGGGATTAAATTTGCACTCCCGTATCAATTGGAAACTTATAATAATACGTTATCTACTTTCAAAGGGTTTCATAAATTTCACTAACTCAGGTTCAATTTTAAACAAAAACAAATAAAACAGTTGAAAAGTAGGTACTTTGACCCAATATCGATTTACTTTACTCACGATTACTTGAAGTGAAATAGAAAAAGCACATAAGTTACATTTGGACGTCATAAATCAGTTCGCTGACGCAGAAGCAAGAGAAAAGTTTTAGATTTTTACAAAAGTTGCAGGGCACGATTTTTAAAATATTGCTCCAGGCGCGAAGTTTTGTAGCTACGCCAACGTGCGTTACACCTTATACCATACCATGATACTACGGCTATTGAAAAGAGAAATTGGCAGTAGAATAAAATAATCATTTCTGATTCCTGTCAATATCACAATTGCAAATGTTGGCCTCGACATCTGATACCAATATGTAAGGTTCACGGTTACTGATTAATAATGTCAGTTTAATTTGACGTTTCAATTTGAATCTATTACCAAATTACAGGGATCAACTCATAAGACCGTACTAAAAATCAATACATGACAAGTAATTGTCTGCAACTAATTATTAAATGCAAGTAATTAATACCACAAAAGAAATAAAGTACAGTAATTTTTGTAAAGATGTCCGATCCAGATTATTTGTATCGTGAACGAATTAACAAATTGACTTATATTTATCTCTCTCGCAATAAAGATGCATATAACACGCTTGTCTTTAAAAAAATTCTTGTTGTTTCGACCTAGTTAGGACATTCCATTTTAAAACGATGTCGTTGTTGACCATATTTTCGCTGCAACGTAAGTTTATTTATTAATTCAGGTATATTATCTTGATTTATAGCCACGAATACGTAATTTCCTGTCAGTGTCACTGACACTGTGTCAGTATCTTCCTTTTCACATATTTGATTTTACATTTGCTAATAAACTTGCCAGTTGACTTAGTTTTGAATTTTGAATGAATAGTAAAGAAAATAACATGAGTAGATATGAATGAGCGCGGCAGAAGTGAATAGAAGAATCAAATAGAACTGCAAATTTAAAAATGTGCAATTTCCAATGCAATAAACCTTTGCAGTTTCTGTTCTATCACACTATCCCCAGGAACTTTAATCTTCGTAGATTTATTTTTAGACATTCAATAAGCAGATTATATACTAGATTTATTTTATCACCTGATACTCAACATACTCGTATCATCATTGATTTTCTAGAAAATATATATACGATCCCAGTCACATATGTATTGGAAACAAATTACGTATTTATCATATGATGTAAAATAAAGCAAACCAAAGCAATAAATAAAGAATATAGATTAAAAAATATGTAAAAAAAACGAGATATATATATATATATATATATATATATATATATATCTCGTTTTTTTTACATATTTTTTAATCTATATTCTTTATTTATTGCTTTGGTTTGCTTTATTTTACATCATATGATAAATACGTAATTTGTTTCCAATACATATATATATATATATATATATATATATATATATATATATATATATATATATATATATATATATATATATATATATATATATATATACAGAGTGTCCCATTTAAGGTATGAATGCATTGGGATCTCGAGAACCGTAAGAGCTACGAGGTTGGTTAAATTAGACAAAAGTTGCCCCATTAGGAGACCATTTTAATGATATTTTGTTATTTGCGAAAAAATGCATAGTGCACTAGATATAGGCGAAAATGTAAATTTTGCAGTTTTTTATTTTTGCAAATAACTTCGAAGTGCGAAATTATACTGGATTTTGGTTTGCACATCTTTAAGGCACTTTTTGATGTTCTTTCGACTGGCGATGCTCAATTTTTTTTATCAATGTTGGTTTTCGAGGATTGATGTCAAAGTTTTAATTTTTATATGGACGCCATATTGGATAGTTACGCCATTGAAAATAGAATGTTTTCAGCTTTACAATGATATAAAATAGTAATAATTTATTTTTATAATTAACAGAGAAATTAACAAAAAATGTTCTCTATGTCTCTCCATGTAACTAACTAACTGTAAGTCAACCCCCGATCACACAACTAATGCTGTGTGATCGGAGACTCAACTGAACTAACTAACTAACTCTCGTCCCTTATATACAGCTGCCATTATTTTCTAGAACAGTCTAGAATATTCGAACACGTAATAACAATGAACACAAAAGGTTCAGGCGACCGGAAGTCTGTGTACATCGGTCGGCTACTAGCGCGATTACGTCACCGCTATAAATAGCTTACAGTGGCGGCGACGGCGGGCGTCCCACAGAATTAATCATATTTCACGAGATATTAATTAAATAAAATTTAATGTTCTTTTAGAAAAATTGTTAATAGTGCCTTGAAAAATAAAACAAGTAACCTGAATAAAAGATTCACTTTAACATTTTTTTCACACTCCTGAGACTAAACTGCGATTCTAATCATATGATAAATACATAATTTGTATTTAAATTTAATGGGATCTAAATACTATATTTATGTTCTAAAGTTATTCAAAAAAATGTACGAAACATTAATGACAGCTACTATTTTTGTCCAATTATTTATTGTAAATATTTATGGTTCTTCGACGTATGGATCAAAATATATTAATACTACTACTTGTTTACCTACACAATCCTTCGATGGTAAAATAAGTTTCATCTTTGGCACTATAACTATTTATGACACGATGTTTGATTAAAAAGTAACAAGAATTTTTGAATTTCAAACCGTTTTTCGTTTGAATTCATTTTTTATCACTTTGTTATCAAAGTCTGTTAAATGAACATATATAAATTTTTCTGTTTGACATATTTGGCGATTTTTTAAATTAAAAATGCGGACACAAAGAATTTTGTATTCAAAATAATACAAAGTGCAGTGAAATGACACAAAATTTAGAAAAAGTTTTTAACGTCGAAGCTAGAAGGGTTTATGAATGATACATGGAAGATTACAAGAGTGCCGGGCATACTACCATATCAACCACTGATAAATTTGGCAAAATTAAATATATTGTACTCAGGAATCACAGAATAACTTTAAGGGTGATTGCTGATGCTGAGAAAGTTTGTATTTCATACGGCGTATGAGTAGAAAATGAATAGAAATAAAATTGTGTGCAGACAATTATTGACTATTATTCACTACTGCGGTATTACGATGTTATTTTTGGCGAAATAATAACAATATCGCGATGCCGCACCCAACGTTTTCATTAGACATTAGACATTTTTTCTCAGATAAAGAGGACATGAAAGGATAGCGGTTTGCGTCCATATAGAAGAAAAAAGCAAAATTGCTAAAGAAGCAGAGGGCTACACCAGTAATTTCATTTCGTAAGTGTTTTTTTTACATTGGAAACAACGTTGACATTAATACATTAGGTATATCTATTGCGGAATAGGTATATTAATATTGATGGATTAATTATTAACTACCGTGCGAAACAGTTGAAAATTCTTATTATTTTTTATCAAACGTCGTATATCATTTCCAAAATATTGTGCTTTGCTTATATAACATATTCTTATAAAATTTTATATTATTTTTAAATAATCTAGTTTCTTTTGAAATGAAAA
>OY720450.1:26500945-26578445 GCA_963082715.1 Harpalus rubripes
TCCGTCGTCGCTTGATCCTGGTTTCATTGCTAGCTTCAAATCTTAAATTTCTTGCTGTTTTTTCAATATTTCTTGTTCCAATTCTTTTTTCTTAATTTCTGTTTCAAGTTCTGCTTCTTTTCGTCTAGCAGTTTCACTAGAAGATATTTTCTCAACCTTATCTCTGTAGCTTAATTTCTTCGAGAGTTCCTTTCTGCTGTCACCATTTTGGGATCCATTGCCTACATTGTTGGCTTTTGTTCCCCTAAAAGATATTTTCTTGGATTCTTTCTTTTAATTCCTCGGCAATGTCTCCGAAGGTTTCTGCGTCGTACTTCCGATATTACTCCACGAGCTAGTACTTTAAAGGCGATGAAGGACCAATGTAATAGTTGTATTACCTAAATATGTAATAATTATTATATTAAATCCGGCTCCGAAGAACCAATTGACTTATAATTCATATATACAACGACTCTCTTGTCAAATATTTTAACTACCTATTTTTTTCTTTTATATTCATTATAAATGGATCTATGAATTAACTTTATATATTTATTTTGTATTTTAGATGTCATATGTCACAGTGACATTTTGTAATTACGCGCTTGCTGAATGGGAATCCCATAATAAAATTTACAAGTATCAAGACAAATACACGTTCACGATTATCTGATTACGAACCTTATTTAAGAATGGCGGTATCGTCAATTAAACCAAGGCTGAAATACTGGTATAATGTTAGTAACTGATAAGTGCACATGACAATGATTTAATTATTTTTATAAATTTTGGTTCTAATGAAATCATGGGTAATTTTTTTACTTATATATTTATATCATTTCCTCAAATTATCATCAAAAACTATTATCCCATTTTTAAATGATGATAAAAAAAGGCCAACCAGGGAAGGGGGGTTGAGCAAGTTAGTATGTTGAAGAAAAAGAGGGCGCGATGTACAGGATGTCTAATTTTCGATATTTTTAAGGTATCTCTGGTAATATTAATTGGTCAAAACCGTTTGCACATTGCAGGGTCAACTTTTCGAGAAAAGTTTAGTGGTCACCACAGGAATTTTCGATCTTTTTTTTGTTTCTGAGCTACAGGCAAAAACTAATGTTTTGCTCATTTGGAAAACTTTTTATATCTTATTTATTATGATAGGTAGAGAATAATTATATTTACAAAAATTTTACCGTTTTTTAGATTGAATTAAATGGCGTAATTAGAATTTTTTAAAACAATAATTCTCGAGATAAAACAATTTTTTTCTATCACATTAAATAAGATATATTTTCAAAATGAGCGAAAAACGAGTTTTTGCTTATAGCTCAGAAACAAAAGAAGTTTGAAAATTCCTGTGGTGACTATTAAAGTTTTCTGGAAAACTTGACCCTTGAATGTGCAAATGGTTCTGATCTTTTATTAATATTACCTAAAATACCTTAAAAAACATCGAAAATGAGACACCCGTACAGCGGAATAGCTTTACGCAGTCGGGTGTGATTTTTATAATTTCATCTTTTAATTCGTTTTATTCAGGCCGATATTAAACTTGCAACTTGAAAATTATTTCCAAATATCAAATAGCGCAAAAATAAATAGAAACTTGACATCTGCGAATAGAAACAGATTAACATACCTAAAAATGGTAATTACCCGGCATGATACTTTTCTTAGTAATTACTTGATTTTTGAAGAGCTAACGTTTCCATTCTCTAAATAATAAAAAAAAAAAAATTAAGTTTCATTATGGTACATATGTACCCTGAATATTTTTAAAGTAATATTTACACTTGTTCCTACACATTTTAGCTAGGTTCTGACTTTAATAATTTCATTTTAGGTCTAAAATGATTTCATGTAAATGAGTATTTTATGACTCCTTTTTAAAATACGAATTAAATATTTTTTATTTAATTTTGACGTTTTAAACTGTCATTATTAACTCCACAGCAACAACTATAAGTAACTGTTTATTTGCTAGTGATTTAATTTTTTTTAACACTCACAGAATTTTATCTCATTCTGTAATAATAATACCACAGTCTCTGAGACAGATCAGCCATTTTAATTATTTTTCACGGCACAAATGACAGGAAATAAAGTTTGTTAATAATTTATAAATAAACAATTTGACGTCTGTCAACGGCGATTTTCATGCCCTGCCTACTAAGTGATTAGTTTTTAATTTTGTCAAAATTAAATATTATAATGGTTTTTATTATATCATCAAAAATTGAGCAAAATATTGTATAAACCACGTGAGTTAAGAATGTTTATTCACTCAAAGAATTTAACACACTAGCCCTACGGGCTCGCGGCTTAAACTTTCTTTTCATGAATAAACATTATCTTAACTCACTTATTGTTTAAATATCTATTATCCACTGTTAATGTAAATATTTTTACCTGCTGACTAAAGCCAATAATTTTTACTTATGACTAATACAAGTACACATTTTAAATAAGGCAACTACGACTTTGTAAACTTTAAAAACTTTATTTTCTGTATATTCTACTGTTTGAACTGAAGTGACATCTGTTTACAGAATAGTTTATATTATTTATTAAGTATCTAAGATTTATAGTGTTAATAAACAAAAACAGGTAATCAAACTTGAGACTTATAATATCAGCTTAAGATATTCAGTTTTCAAAACGTATTAAATTAATAGAATCTTGACGAAAATTATGACTACCACATTATTATTATTATGTTAACCAGTACTTAAAAGAATTTGTGAAAGATTCACATATTTATAACTAGATAGTTAGCTACGCGAATATTAAAGTTTTTACACTACGCTCGTTCTCATGTAAATATGGCAAGTAATCCTTGTCCAGGTTTTGAAGAAATTTCTTCTGATCAGTGCATGATCTTTGTAATTATTTTGTTAAAAAAATATAAGATATTTAAAAAATATGTAAATTTAGAAATTACTTATTTTTGTTTTTGTTGCATAATATTTTAGCGTTTAAAATTTTTTTTGCAAACATCAAATAATATAATTCTTATTCATTTAAAATTCATCGTACTTTTGGAGAAAATAATGTCATTATTGAGGAAAAAGTAAGAATTTCAAGCGAGTTTGATAAGTATCATGAATTGTTTAATTAAGTACCTACCTATAACTAGAAATTGGAATAGCAGCAGGCAATTTGTGATTCCTTTTATAGCTATCAGAATTGTAATCATCATCACCATTACCATCTGTGATAGACCGACCTTTTACTTGTAGACTACGATATCTAAGTACCATTTATCTCAAGATCGTTTAATTTAAATGCAATTAGAGTTCTTACTTCGTTATATAATTTTTGAATTATTATTGCAATAACGGTGGCAGATAGCTTTACAGTAATATCGTAGATATATTTTATCTTACTGAACGATTTCTAATTATTTGTAAGGATAACATCGTTGATGAAAACGTATGACTCATCATCAGTTTCAAAGAAATATTACAATCGACAAGTGTTTAGTCTGTAACGATAAAAACAGGAAATTATTTATTTTAAGACAACTATTTAAACACAAAAATAAACAATTTGCACATAATGTACGGAACGCGGATATACATTGATGAATCTGCAGAATCAGATACCAAAATAACTATATTGAATACTAATATTTAATTTTATTTTTGGAATCAACTATATACATATAATTGCGATCAACAAGGTGTACTGTAATTATATATAATAATGAAAATTTAAGGTATTTGTAAAAAAATTATATGAATCCTATAATTAAAAAAAAAGTTATTAACAAAAAAAGTTGACCATTTAATTTTTTATTTAATTAAATTTTTCGAAGAGCGTATATTATTCTTCAAAAATTTTGTCTATACAGAAACAAACACAAGTTTTAATATACAATTAATAATATAATTTTAATTTACGCATGGCTGCACAATTGCTTTTGTTATATGCAGCCGATGAGATGGTGAAAAATGCGATGACAGATGTAATAAAAGATTATGTCTTGTGTGCATGGAATATGGAACTCGAACCCATAATTTTTAAGTCGTGGATCGGCATACTGCCATTTTCGCTTCAAGTTAAACTAACCCATTTCACTCTTTTGTTTCCGGATTCTCATGTTCAATTTGGATAGTCATATATGTTCCAGGATTCTCTTTCTAGTAATTCGAGTAACAAATGGTCTCAATAAATAATTATTAGAACAAGAAATATCTACAGGCTGTTTCTAAACCTGTATACCATACTTTAAGGGTATATAATATTGGACGTATTTATTATTTATTTCATTCTTGAAGTGTAGGGGAAGTGCGGGGAATGTTGCCCGCTAAGCAAAAAAGGCTCTATAAAATTAGAATCACCTTAGAAAAAAATATATAGGCGTAGTTGATTGTCAATCAATATCATAACTTATTTTTTGGTTGAAATAATTTATTCATAGTATTTTTGGGTTTTTTCAAAAGTTGATTTGAACTGTACTACTCACAATGTCGGGTAGAGCCGCCAACATATACAAGTAATACCGCCCATGTATTCTCTAGCAGAATTGCCGTTATAAATTGCAACTATTGCTTTTCTTAGGACTTCAAAGCTCCTCAGTCCCCAAATCTTTAGCCCGATCACACCTCTTTTCAGATTTATATCCAAAATAATGATGTAACGCAAATATCTTACAAATCACATACTGTTTCGTGAAAATACACAAATGTTACTTAATGATGAGCTGGTCACTATATTTAAATAGTTTTGTATGTACTTATTGCTTATCTCCTGGCAGTAAAATTTTACACTGACCATGTGCAAACAGCATAACAGCCATGCGCCGAAGTTGTGGAGTACTTTTACTTTTAGCCCTTCTATCGGTAATATTGCAACACTATAGATAGTCTACTCAAGTTATAGACCGGGCGCCAAGAAACATTCCGTTTGAAAAAACCGGTGGATTCATTCTGATTGATGATTTAAGTTCAGAAAGACCTAAGGAATTAAATTCTGAATGTTGCCGGACAGAGTCGGTGGTCAATTTTTTTTTATAGGGGGTATAAGAATTATTGATAAAATCACATGTAACCGTCAAGAAAACGTTGTTTTTTACTACTAAAAAGTTGTTTCTGTATGGTATGAAATTAAAAATATCACGAATATTATAAAATACAAATTTAATATGGTAAAAAAGCCGCGTGCCTGAGTGTTTGTTCGCGAATCTGGGGAACCGGGTTCGATCTTGACCGATGCCATAAAGAAATATTTCGAATTTAAATGGCACAAAAGTTACCCTTGTGGCGCACTCTCCACATATTAATGAGTGCCCGTGAGGTGACGCCTGGTAAACGCCTGCACGGTTGCCGGATACTACCGATGGTCGTTTACTTTGTTTCCCTCTCCGCAGCAGTTTATACCAGCTCCAAAGTATTGTAGTGGGTCATATTGTATTCGACACGGTTTAGACGGTTTAGTTATAAAATAGTTTTCACATAACGTCAAACTAGATAGTGTGGCAGCTTATTTTGATATATGAGTTAACAAATTTAAGTGCAAATTTTAATAGTTGTTCCAGAAAAAGCAGATTGATGATAAAATTTTCTTAGTTAGAGGTCAAGTATATTACCTTTAAACAAGCCTGTGTTGCCAGATCATAGCCTTTCGACCCCTTCCGTCCCTGTATTAGTAAAAAATTTCGCACTTTATTAAGCTATATCTCTTAAACAATATGGCCAGAAAGTTATTTTTATTTTAATATTTGTCATTTATATATTTCTATAAACTAAGATGTTTTCCAATAAAATAGGAAGCACTGTTTTGATGCCACACAGCGAAAAATATGACATTTACTATTGCTTGATATAGAAAACATATATAAAAAGAGCTCTCTTTGATTGCATTAATCTCAAATTTGAGATGGTAAATCGATTTTTACCAATAAGAAAATATGTAAATATTATTGTTCTGTACAATAACCAGCCACTGGGGGAGTAAGCCAGCTCAATTTGGCGCCGGTTCCAAGCCCGAGTAAATGGTGAGGGTTGGTGGTAGGAAAGGTATCCGACCGTAAAAGAGATACAGTTTAAATCATTTTTTTTACAACTACAAGACATTGTTCTGTAATCTGAATTACATTTGCAAGGCCTAATTAAAGACTCAGGCAGAGGGGGTTTTATCATTTTCGTCGGATGTGACTTGGAATTTCGTAATTCATAGCCGAATTGGAGGAAGTTCAGAGGCTCGAACAGTGGTTGTAATGATTTTTTCTATAAATATGTTTGGGATGCAGCTCTTAAACAATGTAAAACTATAGCATCAGAAGTACAAATAATTTTGGTTAAATTTAAATTGAACCCAATATTACGGGTAATCAACTTGTAGCGTAATTCATCTGATGTGGTTTATTGTTTGGCAAACAAATAAATGCAGACTTCTTCAACCTGATGAAAGTGCATCGGAGTTTATGGATTATTTCCAAAAGTAGAGAGAGCATCTTGAGCAAATACTTGTGACGCAACATACAGACATTGTTTCTTAGCTACTACCTGGCTTGTCGTGTCGCAACCAGTTTCACTGTCTGAAACAACCGATTTGCATCTACTCTTTGAACATATATTCTACCTCTAGTTTCAGTAGTACTTGGTGGTTTCGGGTATAATATAACAAAATACACTGTTTTTTAGTGAATACTAGCTTTTGGAGTCACTCCGTAGAACACTCGCCCGCGCAGCTAAAGTGCCGGTTTGAACTATGGAAGTTACTGCAAAACACTCTAAAACACGTATTTCGCTTAGAAAATGCATTTTCAAGTGATTTGGAGACATGTTGTAAAACAGTTTTTACATCTGATTTGAACGTTTCACGGTCTTTTGGAGTATAGTATGACAAAATACACTGTTTTCTAGTAAATACAAGCTTTAGGAGTCACTCCGTAGTGCACCAGATTGTAATAAATATTTCTATTTTAAATGTTGTTTGTGTGACAATTTATTAAAAATTGAGGCATCTTGAAATTTTTCTCACTTAAATTTGTTAACTCAGCATTCAAAGTAAGCTATCACACTATCTAGTTTGACGTTATGTGAAAACTCTTTTATAACTAAAACGTCTAAACCGTGTCAGGTACAATATGGCCCACTGCAACACTTTTGAGCTGGTATAAACTGCTGCAGAGAGGGAAACAAAGTAAACGACCATCGGTCGTATCCGGCAACCGTGCAGGCGTTTACCAGGCGTCACCTCACGGGCACTTATTGATGTGTGAAGAGTGTACCACAAGGGTAACTTTTGTGCCATTTAAATTCGAAATATTTCTTTATGGCATCGGTCGGGATCGAACCCGGTTCCCCAGATTCGCGACCAAACACTCAGGCACGTGGTTTTTTTACCATATTAAATTTGTATTTTATAATATTCGTGATGTTTTTAATTTCATACCATACAGAAACAACTTTTTAGTAGCAATAAACAACGTTTTCTTGACCGTTACATGTGATTTTATCAATAATTCTTATACCCCCTGTAAAAAAAATTGACCACTGACTTTGTCTGGCAACATTCAGAATTTCATTCTTTAGGACTTTCTGAACCTAAATTATCAATCAGAATGAATCCACCGGTTTTTTCAAACGGAATGTTTCTTGGCGCCTGCACTATTAGATATAAAAACGGCAAATCTGCGGAAAAATTCCCAACAAGCTGAATTTTTTTATGGACCTTCACATTGTTGTTCTAAACAATGCCACCATCGATATGACCCCTGCTAAGAAATTTACAATGTTGCGGATTTCCATTATATTAAGTACTATTTTAGAAAATAGCCTGAGCGGTATTACCCGATGGGTGGTAATATCCGCATATCCCCTACATTTTTACAGCTATTGGCCAACACGAAATTTTTATTAAAATTAATGAATTATCTAATAACGTATCTGATGTTGAATAGCAAATAATTTAATTCGTAACTATTTTTATTAAAAATTTCGTGCCGACCAGTGGCTATTAAAATGCAAACTTCAAAAATTAAATGAACAATAAGATATAATTTAGAGAATTTTGTCAAAAAATATTTTTTCATGATCAGGACGTCCAATGCCATATACCCTTAATTTGTTACACAGGTTTAAAAAAAACCTGTATATTATATCGTACAACGCACCGTAAGTACATGGGTAAGAATTCGAACGATGAGCTTAGTAGGGTAATAATTAATCATTAAATTTATGTAGCACAATAATTATTCTGTGTACCAGTATATCTTTTTGTGCAGTAGTCATTATCTAAAACTGTAACATACACACTAGAGACAAAAACTTGCAATAATTTATATAAGATATTCTTACTAGTCATCTACATTCTCATGGTACATGAAAACATGTAATCTAAGTGTGTAGATAATAACAAAATCTAAACAATTAATCTTGTCGCGAAAATGGGGAACCGGTTTCGATCCCGACCGACGCCAAATATTTCTAATTTTAAATGGCACAAAATTGACCCCTGTGGTGCACTCTCCATGCCAGCAATTGGTGCCCGTGAGGTGACGCCTGGTAAGCGCCCGCACGATGAAAATATTTCATCATTATCTGTTCAAAGCAGATTGGCACACCCAACAATGGGTAATAAGCCATGATATATTTATTTATTTTATTTGTCCGAATTATAATTTTTTTTAAGTAAAGAGCGGATTCTATGCTATTGCATATATTGTTTTTATTAGGCCTGGTAAGCGCCCGCACGGTGAAAATATTTCATCATTACCGATATCTGTTCAAAGCAGATTGGCACACCCAACAATGGGTAATAAGCCATGATGATATGTTTATTTATTTATTTTATTTGTCCGAATTATAAATTTTATAAGTAAAGAGCGGATTCTATGCTATTTGCATATATTGTTTTTATTAGGCATATCAACAAAATCTTTTCATATGTCCACGTTTCATTAAAAGGTAATGCCAAATATTAAATTTAAAAATCTGATGTGGCCAACACATGACCTCCCGTCAATTCCAAGTTTGAAATAGCAATGAGCAAAGGATCATTTCCGGTTGATCGTTGGTGAACAAAATCTAATTTGTTGTTCCAATAAATAGAAAAGTCTGTAATACCAAATTTTAGATTATATTTTATTATGTTTTGAAAATCTGTAAAGAGCTCCAAATTAAGTACCACTTGGGAATCATGTTATATTATATTTTTCAAGAAAATCTGTTTATAGCTTCCTGCAAAGTAGTACTTCCGGTTTATCAATTTTAGAAAACATCAAGTATGTCGTTCTCATTAATATTAAAGTCTTCAATACCAAATTTGAAAACTTTTAGATTTTATCAATTTATTTTTTTACTAGAATTGAAAAGATTTGGATTATAGGTATGTTAATATAGGTTTTTAATTAAATACTGTTATGAGGTTGATGTAAAATAACATTTGCGGTTATCCAATTTTACCCAACACTAATCAACTCTATATGAATGCAGAAAGCTTAAATACGAAAAATAGAAATATTTGGAAGTTTGTTATAAGAGTTATCGTGAACGAAAAAATCGTCACATACACACTCACACGCACACTACATTAAGAAGAAAAAAAAACATATTAAATTATGGCTAAAATTGATAATCCGGAAATGATACTTTACTTGAAGATCTCAACAGATTTTCGTGAAAAACATATTGTTATATTCCAAAACCTTTCAAATTTGGTATTTAAGATTTTTATATTAATGAGAACGACATGTTTGATTTTTTGTAAAATTGATAACCCGGAAGTGATACTGTACTTGCTCTCAACAGATTTTCGTGATAAAATATACTATGATATATTCCAAAACTTTTTAAATTTCGTATTTAAGATTTTTATATGAATGGGAACGACATGTTAGATATTTTCTAAAATTGATAAACCGGAAGTGATACTTTACTTGAAGTTCTCAACAGATTTTCGTGAAAAATATAACAAAACATGATTCACAAGTGGTACGTAATATTCCAAAACTTTTCAAATTTGGTATTTAAGATTTTTATATTCATGAGAACGACATGTTAGATTTCTTCTAAAATTAATAAACCGGAAATGATACTTTGCTTCAAGCTCTGAACAGATATTCGTAAAAAATATAATAGGATATATTCCAAAACTTGTCAAATTCAGTATTTAAGACTTTTGTATAAAAGGGAACAACATGTTAGATTTTGGCTAAAATTGATAAACCGGAAGTGATACTTTATTTGAAGCTCTGAACAGATTTTCGTGAACAATAAATTGATACAATCCAAAACTTTTCAAATTTGGTATTTAAGACTTTTATATTAATGAGAACGACATACTAGATGTTTTATAAAATTGATAAACTACTATACAGGAAGCTAAAACAGATTTTTTTGAAAAAATATATTAAAACATGTTTCAATACTTCTCAAATTTGGTATTTAAAACTCGTGTATATTTTAAAACAACATTAAATATTGATTATACGTATATGATAAACCGGATGTGGTACTTAATTTGGAGCTCTTGACATATTTTCCAGGAAAAGCATTATAAAATATAATACAAAATTTAGTATTACAGAATTTTCTATTTATTGGAACAACAAATTAGATTTTGAGTACAAACGATCAACTGGAAGTGATACTTTACTTAAAGCTCATTGCTACTTCAAACATGGAATTTACGGGAGGTCATGTGTTGGCCACATCAGATTTTTAAAATATAAACTAATTTCAGAAAAAAATTCTTTTGCTATAAAAAATACGTTTGGGTTTTATTTTTTATGTATATACTGCATTAGCGTGACGTCAAAAACGAGCGGGAAATACAATTCTTTAAAATGGGCTGTCGATTTCTTAACTGCATTGTGAACCGTACATAGTGAAATTTAAAAACTGTCAACTGTCGTTAAGTGTAAAAACAAAATGGAAACCAAATTTCTTGGAGATGTCGGTCCAGGGATTAAATAAATTTAATTTTTCTTTTTCATCGACGCTTCGGTTTCTTTATTGTTGAATATTAATCATGATTCTTTTGACAAAAGGTTCAACAACAAAGAAACTGAATAGTCGATGAAAAAGAAAAATTAAATTTATTTAATCCCTGGACCGACATCCCCAAGAAATTTGGTTTCCATTTAAATTTACATTTACGGTCGAAAAAATTACATCCTAATAAAAACAAAACTTCTTTATAATTAAAAAGTGTTTCTTATAATTCTAATTTTATTAACTATGATATACATTAAATACATAAAATATAATTATGTAACAAAGCACCAATATTAAGCCTTCTTATTTTCATATTAAGTCAGATGGCAACTACATTTGGCGGAATATATGGTTCACTATAAACTTTTTCAAAATGCAGTTAGGAAACTGGATGCCAACTTTCAAGGTTTAAAATTCCCGCTCGATTTGACATCATACGATCGTAGTCTATTATGTATGTGATGTTTGCACGAATAATTTCCCTCAAAATAGTGTAAAGCTGTCATCTACAATAGTTTCGTGTACACGTTTATTATTTTTATTATTAAATTTATTTACAAACTGAAGGGTTTTTTTATTGTTATTTTAGTCAAAGTATTATTTTAAATTATAATTAATCATGTGATATATTTTTATCTTCCGCTACCCTTGGTAACGGAGGAAGGTATGGGGATCGTGCTAAAATCGCAAACCGAGATTTTGGTAAATGACCACATTTTCAGGTCCCTAGAATCCAATTTTAACATTTTCACGATGATGTGTATGTGTGTGGGTGTGTATGTGCGTGTGTGTATGTGTGTGTGTATCCTTCACTCTAACTCAAATACTATTATTAACCAGAAATGGTACTTTACTTAAAACTTTTTCTTCGAAAAATAACTTTTCGAGATTTGTGTTATTATAAAAATTAAAGATTATTAATTTTTTACAGATTTGCATAAATACTGTTTCTATATATTTTATAGATAAATGTATAAAATTATCTTTAATTTTAATCCCGGAGCCTATGCTTTAAACAAACAGCAAACACAACTCCTTGGTTACACAGTATATATCACAAATGTATGTAACTGACAGATAAATGTCACTGTCAAAGAATTTATCATTTTAAATTAAACTTTGTTTCACGCAAGAAAATAGTGATGGGAAAATAAGTTCAGTTTGATCTTGTTTTTTGATTGGGGAATATCCCGATATTATCAAATCAAACAACAATATCAAACTGCATCTATCGTCCCATCACTATTTTCTTACGTGAAACGAAGTATAATAATAGTAACGTTTTAAAAGGAAAATAGTAAATAGAACCATAGCGTTACTATGATTGACCAAAACTAAAAGCAAAAGTGAAAAGGTATCCCTAACGTCCGCCGGCCGTTACCATGGAAGGTTACTCGACTTACTAACCTCGCAGCCCAGGGGATTATTGAAAAGATATACTTAAGTAAAATAAATATATCTATCGAGATAGCATTTTACCCATTGCTGGGTGTGCCAATCTATTTTGTACACTGATGTCGGTCATAATGATGATATATTAGTATCGTGTGGGCGTTTACCAGGCTTCACCTCAGTGTTACCAATTTCTTTTTACTTTTATACCTATTAACCTTGCTTTAATGTTATTTACAATAATTATTACTCCAAAAAATAGTTTAATTTCATTCTTTTCGTTATTTTATACATTGTTTTAATAAAATTAATAAAAGTACGTTTAATAGATTTAAAAAGAATGTATTAATAATTTATAAAAAACGTAAACATAATTTACTGTTAATCCATTAAAACTTACTGGGGCTTATTTTGTCGATAAGACCATATACCTCCTTTTATTTAGTCGAATAGTCTCTAGGTTGGGGGCCAGTTTGTTCTCTGCGTGCCAATTTAAAGGTAAAGAGAAGTAACAAGAGTCAATAAACACTCAGATATTTGACATTATGCGATTTGTGTGAATTTTCATTAATATTGCTGCTTTTAAAAAGATTGTCGGTAGCATACAAAATAGCAGATGCATCATGTCCGGTAAGTTATATTCGTGAATTTAGGTTTCTTTATTTCTTACCTCATTCAATAAAATAATTTTGTTACGAAGTTTATTCCAAGAATAATTATAATCGTTCGTACAACGTATAATTCTTTGTTAGATAAATTTTCAAACCATGCGTTTATTATACAATCTTAGCAGCCTTAGTAGTAATTAATGTTGACGTAGATAAGTTAGATTTAGATTTCTATCTTTTACAGTGTGTAATTTTGTCTTCCCACTTCCACCTAAGCCTGAGTGAAATAGTGAACTCGCGAATCTGACCTTAATATTCGTTTTATCTGAATTCTCAATAGGGAGCTAAAGATTCTGTCTCCAAACTTTCTTATCCTCGTAACTCAGTTTTCGTTCTAATCTTTTTTTACTGTGTATTTTTCTGTACGAAAAGATGGAAGAGGTGATATTGTTAGCAATTCAAAAGGAAAACTTCCTATTTTCAGTAAAATTGAATTTATAATATATTTTCAGTGTCTTTTGTATTAAATTCAATGAAGTAATTGTAAATATATACTTAATTTCGTTGTTGCAAATTTCATTCTTTCAAAGGGGATGAAATAAGACATTAATTTTGTCACAAATCGATTTATTGGGTTAAGCTACGTAGGTCAGTGGGTCAGACGTACCAGTTTTAAAATATTCATAGAGATGAGACTTTAATTAGAACCAAAAAATTCTTAACAGGTTGTTAAAAAGGGAAATTTTTTGAGGGTGTACACAGCTTCTTCCACGTTTTGGCACGAATAGACGTGTTTTTAGTCGCTCCTAACTTTTTTCAAATTATTTCGCTGGTGTTTTTCAAAAGTGTGATTTTCATTTGTATTTCCATATAACCAAATATGTCGTATACACGTAGTGTTGCGTTTGCGAAAGAAATCGTAGCAGATATACTAAGTGACAACACTTTTATTGACTACCTCAGTAATCGTGTAATGTCCGTTTCTTATAATAATCACAAATCTAAACCCTTTACCCCCACTTCTGGCGTTCCTCAAGGTTCGAACTTAGGTCCTTTATTATTTTTACTAGTTATTAATGACATTGTTAATTCAGTCCAGCACTCTTATATTTTGTTACATGCAGATGACATAAAGGGATATAAAACTATTAATTCCATTGAAGATTCCATGCTCTTACAGGCTGATATCAATAACATTTTAGCTTGGTCTTTAACCTCTAAGTTGTTTTTCAATTACAGTAAATGCAAAATCATGAGCTATTTTGTTAAGAAGTCTGTTTACACCATTGATTACAAAATGGATAGCCATGGTCTTGAAAGAGTTACTCAATTCAGAGATCTTGGAGTCATATTCGATGAAAAACTAAACTTTGCCACTCACATAATTCATACTGTCAAATCATCATACAGAAGTCTGGGTTTTATAATCCAAAGTACTCAGTTTTTCACTAATATTTCTACTTTGAAGAAGCTATATTTCTCTTTTGTGAGAACCAAACTTGAATATTGTCTGCAAATTTGGAGTCCAATCTATAATAAATACCAATGTATACTTAAGTTTGTTCAACGAAAATTTGTGAAATTTTGTTAATACAAACTTCATAGACGGTATCCCAGTTTTAAAACTGACTACAACATTTTACTTGCAGAAATTAATATAGTCTCACTCAATAAGCGGAGAAAAATTCAGTCATCTCTATTTTTGTATAAGGTTTTACACTGCATCGTGAATGATCCAGTTATACTTGCGAAAATACCAATATTTGTTCCTAGACATAATTCTCGTATTAAAAGAACCTTTCATTGCAGTATAGCGCGTACTAACTATGAATTAAAATCACCAGATAGAATGTTATGTGAAAATTTAGATACCCTGCCACATTACATTGACATCTTTTTTGACTCGTTCGTGAAGTTTAAGAACGCAATATATTGTTACTATGAGTTATAATCCTTCAAATAATTATTTTGTTATATGTGTGCTATGAAAACCAATATTATCTGAGTTTATTTTGTTATTGCTGCTTGTACTAATTAAGGTATTTTTTATTGCTTTTTTATATAATCTACATTTCAATGTGCTCATTCCCATTCAAATAGAATTTTGTCAAAATTTGGAAAATTATCTCACTTTTTATTTAGATCTTGAAGAGAATTTATTTTTATTTATTATCAGCACATCGAAATGTATCTATGTATATACTCAAAAAAATTCCCCTTTATTTTAACACCCCGAATTTACCCGCTACAAATTGTAGCCTAGAATATATTACCTATGAACAAAATATTGAAATAAATAGATATGTGACGACAACCAAGGCTTCAACTTTCACTCTTCTAATTTTCAGCTTAACCTTAAACAGATGTTGTTTTATTGAAAGAAAATTCGTTTTCTTCTAAAAATGATAAAAATAATAATACAATCAATGACATACTCCACACTATGATGAAAATTAAAATGAACCGGTCTATTTTGGAATACATCAAATCCACCCGTATTATATTTTAATTTTTTCCATTTTTTTATGGGGGCTCGTGGCCGCGAGCCTAAGTATCAGGTCGCGAATCTGGGGAACCGGGTTCGATCCCGACCGACGCCAAATATTTCCAATTTTAAAAAGCACAAAATTGACCGCTGTGGTGCACTCTCCACGCCAGCAATGAGTGCCCGTGAGGTGACGCCTGGTAAGCGCCCGTACGGTGCAAATATTTCATCATTACCGATATCTGTGTACAAAGCAGATTGGCACACCCAGCAATGGATAAGAAGCCGTGATGATATATTTATTTATTTTATTTATTTATAAAAAAATCTGATGTGGCCAGCACATTACCTTCCGTCAGTTCTATGTATTTTGTACAAATTTCATACAGAAAGTTCCTTGCTAAAGATTATAATTCTTGTACTTTACCTTCCGGCAGTTGCATGTATTTATGCAAATTCCATACAGAAAATTTATAGCAAAAGATCATATATTTCCAGTAAAATTATAAGACAAACACACTATGTCAATTTCACTTGACACTGACATCTTTCAATCAAAATTTTCTTAATATAGTAGCTGTTTCCATAGCTATGGCTACTTTATGAAATTTAATATCTTTATAATCTTTTAACTGTATATCCATTTAATATTAAGTATAAAGTGCAGTCCAAATCGTATAGAGAATAAAATATTCTTTAATATTTATAATAACATTAAATGTGAAAAAATGATATTTAAGATAGTTTTTTCAAGAAAAACTGTTAAAATCTTCAAATGAGGGTACTTCCGGTTGTCCAATTCTAACCAAAAGCTAATCAGCTCTTCACATGGATGTAACGAAGAGAAATACGAAAGAATTATAATTTTTAGAATTGCAGTATGGTAGTTATCGTAGACGAAAATTTTGTTACACACACACATACACACACACACACGCACACACACACACACACACACACACTCACACACACACACACACACACACACACACACACAGAGAGAGAGAGAGAGAGAGAGAGAGAGAGAGACATACATACACACACACATACAGACATCATCGTAAAAATAGTAAAATCGTATTCTAGAGACCCTAAAACGTGCTTATTCATCAAGAACTCACCACTGAATTTTTTGACCAAAGACAATACCTTCCTTACCTAAAGGTGACGGAAGGTAAAAACAAGCATATAAAAAATAAAATATTGAATGAAAATATTTTGAACAATAATTATTGCACTACTTGACTTAATGTTTAAACTAAACTATTGTTTCAATTCCTTGCTTGTTGCTGCTATATGACATGGCCGTTTGTACCACCGCAGTTTAACTCTTAGGTTTAACTTTTTTATTAATTCTTATAAAACAGATTGGCACACACAGCAATGGGTAATAGCCATGATGATATATTTATTTTATTTATTTGTTTATTTATTTATTTATTTATAAAACAATAGTCTCTGGAGAAGTATTATTTTTATTTACTGTCAATCATTTTGAGTGACATGGCATGATATAGAAAAGCTAGAAAAAGGGATAAAAGTTGGACAATATTGTAAAGTTGAGCTCAGAAATCGATTTCGTCAAAGCATAGAAAACGGTGGCCATCACCTTCAAGATGTTTTGATTAAAACTGCATAAAAACATGAAATTATGTTCTTTTTATTCAAAAAATAAATTTTGTCTATTAGCAATACTTTGTATTTTATTCGCTTTCAAACAAGGAAGTTTCTAAGCCTCACCATGTACTTCGAACATGTTAAACTGGACCAATGCATTAAAAAATATGTTAGAAGAATTTAATCAAAAGTAGCTGAAATATTTAGACTAGAATTGTAGGTTGCCAAATTAAAAGTACATAGATAGGTACAGGTTAGATTTTTCTTTAAATTGATGATGTAGTTAGTTTGAGCTGATTTTAGTCTATTTACTTAACTAATGAAACCATTAACATTTTAACTTAAATTATAGAACTTTTAAGTAAAAGAAGATTGCTTGTTAGTAAGCTCATGTCAATAAGTCTTTCATAAATTCAACGCTCGTTCTATGGTTGCCCGACAGCTCGACTTTTGTGTTGAGTGAACTTGAATGCCTTTTGACTGGTCGCGTAGAAATTCATAAATCCTATTCGATTACTACTACGTTGCGTTACATATCCCGACCACTTGAGAAAACGAGAAACTATTGTTTGACGGAAAATAACTCAATTTGCGATAGTATTGATTGAAGTATGTGTAGAAAGTAGAGAGAAGAGAAGTTTTTTAAAAGATTTATTAAGAACAATTAAAAATTACTTTCTGATACAAAAATAGATTAGGATATTCAGTGTACAGAAATTTATTTAATTTATATAATTTTGATTACTATTCTGTAAAATTTGAAAAAACATTTTCCTCTTCTTAGCGCCAACAAACAGCCAGTCAGAAAGCTTATCGAATACCGAAGGCATTATTTTATACTACTTAGAGATATTTATTTTCCTTCATAATGAATATTAATAGAATTGTAAATGATGAATTACAAGTATTAAATAAAATTAGAATTGAGAAAGGGTGTATAAGTGTAAACAAACGAAACTTATGGAATAAATGTGAAAATATAAGGTTTTAGATTTAACTGGAAATTTGTATATTTGACCGCCAGTGTCTCTAGAGGCAAATTTGGGATTATTGACTTTGTAAACAAGTTTGACATTTCACGAAAGTGAGATAAATCAAATTTATTTTGTATTTTCACCCATTAAATACAAATAGTAAATGTCGCAGAATACTGACAAAGGGAATGAATCATGTAAAGGTCGTCACATGATGTATACAATTTAAAAACCGGCTAAATATCAGCAAATTTATTGAGACAGGAAAATAATTTTACTCACAATTTGGAATGTTTCTGTGTACCAATATCATTCATTCATTCAATTGTATTTCGTCAGAAATTATATTTTATTATGTAAGTTTAATATTATAACAAGCAACACACGGATATTGCGACTGGCTAGAGGTTAGTGGGTGCCACTGAACAATGTCTTTCCTTTTCCGTTTTATACAAACGACGTAGATTCTTCGTTCAGAACAAACCAGCTTTATAAACAGTGGAGTGTTGGGACCGAATTTATACGAATATCCGGTCGTTATTAAAAGTAGGAACACGTTCTGGAACAACTTATTTTGAAAAATACTTTTAGTAAAATATATATTCAAGTTTTAATGTACATAATTTTAAATTATTGTGAAAAACATATATTTTCTTTTGTTCAATATGTTTCTAGATAATCGTTAGAAATTTTATATAATCTAATGATGAAATGTACAAGTTACTATAGAACACATCAATATTTCATTCTGAGCTCTCTACTATTCTACAAGTTGTATATTACATAAGGAAAATTCGGATTATCATACAAAAAGACTATCTAATTCTATCTATGTTTCATCACAATAATACCATTTATCTACAAAATTCTGGATACGATAGAATATTGTAAAATTCACACAAATACAAATATAAATATAGCTTGGATCAGAGGTCGCCATCATATAAAAGGTAATAAAGAAGGGGAGTGACTGACAAAACTAGCAATAGCAGAAGGCACATATATAAACCTACCAATTTCTTCAGCAGAATGTTTCATTGTGTAAAAAAACAATACAATACGATTTGCTAAAATAAATATATCGAAATATCGGAAGGAATAGAACATTATTATAAAATAGTACAACCCACAATTCAAACATCCCCCTGTTTTCGGAAAACGAATGCTCCGATGAAAACAATAATAATGATATGTATTATGAAGTATAAATTCAAATAAATGTGAATGCCAAAATGCAGATATTGCGGACTTAAATCACTATATCTTTCAATATCATATTTCACTCGACACTTGCGCCGAAAGCTTATTACTATTAATTATTTCATTATATAATTAACACTTGCAGACATTCAAGTGTAACAATTATCAAGAATAATGGAAAATCTAAAGAAATGGCTTCGGACTAATCTACAAAATTACGAGGTCTAACCCAATTAAATAAAAATATATTATATAACAATATAAAAATTTATAACCTTTTGGGTTTCCATGAGACAAAGTATACAGAATGCAATTTATATTTACAGTTTAGGAGATATTGACGTTTGAATAATGATAGCGCGGCCTACCAAAATCGTCAAAGAAGTACAGTACAGGCAGACTACTCAAAGGTTTTGAAAATATAGAAAAAGATTATTAATATCATTGACATTGCCTCTGAATAAATTGTTATCCACTTTTTAAACACATATGTAGTTATAGTATTTAGTTTTAATTTGGATGGTGTGTCAGCTAATACGTGTACCTACCTACAATATTAATTTAATTTTACATTTACCTACCTAACTTTTTTTCTTAAACGCATATATTTAACATAACATTTAATTGAGTACAAGATTATTTCAGTTTCAATGGTAAAATTTTAAATAAAGAGTCAAACCGTTAATTAATTGGACAGATTATATTTATTGCAATAATAAAACGACACAAATAACCGATTAAAATTATACGTAGAAGGATTCTTAATTCTAATGTTACAATTAAAAATATTGGACATAAACTACAGAATAGAAATAAAAAATAAATATATTATTACAAATAAATAAATGTATTACGAAGAGTACAATATTTTTTATTTAAAAGTTTGACGATTATTGAATGTTTAAGAAATTAACCGTGGATAAATTACGAATTATGAATAATAGTATTGTACAATTTTAATATAATTCTCCGTTTTACCTTATAGTCTGCAATAACTATTATTCCTGATACATATATTTTGCTTAATATATGTATTATGTTATGAAATTCATCTAATATATCTTCTACAATGAAAACTTATCTGAAACTTAACGGACCAATCTAATATTAAATAACAAGGATCCATTTGCCATTTTTGATTTCTAATTTGTCAAATAAACGTCAAATTATGATTGGCCCAGGTTAAAGCAGTCATGTGTGTGTCCGTGACCCACAAAAACGTTATAAAATATTTTAAGATACAATGTTATTGTATAAAAATTATCACGGTTTTTGTTATCTATAAAAATACTTACTATACTGTACAATTTTCATCTTGAAACCCTTGCCCCGGATACGTGGAAAAATATGTCAACATATATACCGGTGGCAGAATCCACAGCACCACTAAACACGCAGTTATCTTCCTGTGCGTCATTATACTCTGATAGTGTAGTGGTCTCACTATCCCCAAATAGTGATTACATGCCAGGAATAGTAGATGCAGCACAGTATTCACTATCCCTCCTAGTCTAAACCCTTCAAACACCAACGCCATGCAGCTGGGTATCCTAATATTCTCCACCACGGGTAAGTAGCTGTTGAGGATAAAGTTCATGAAGACAATAATCGAGGTGATGAGGTCCGCAGCGGCCAAGCTCAAGCTGATATAGAGAGTGGCACTCAGAGGTCGCTTGATCCAGTATATACTGAGCAGAACTCGAGTATTTACGATCATGGAGAGAGTGCAGATTATCATGAGAATGCCAACTCCTTCGCGGTATGTCCAGGAGATGTGATCTGTTGTAGAGTTAGTGTCCGTGGTGTCTGTTAAATTGTTAGTATCTGTAGAGCACATGACGAATCTGGGTATGCCTTGTTGGGTTGAGTTTAACATCATATTGATGTTGCAAAAAATACTTATTGATGTTAAATCATGATTGTTTTAAAATTTATCTTTTTCATTCTTCCTCATATATTGTCTTCCCTCCAATGATGAATCTGTAACAGAAAAAAATTGTTGTTATCTACGAAGCAATAGGTTTTGTAGGACTAAATAATAAATCGCAGTCGTACTTATGCCCCAGTTGCATATCATCAGCACTTAAAATAAAATGTAAACTTGGTTTTATTCATATACCCACAAAAATTAATGTCAATTCCAAATGAATATTTGCTAAAAAACAAGTCTAAATTTTAAATTTCAGTAGTGCAACTAGGCATTTAGACGGTTAGAGTTTAAAATAAAGAGTATTGTCCGAGCTTTGAGATCGTGAGTTTGTGCGTTCTGTTATGTTTAGAAAAGTTGCAACCGAAAAATTTCCACATACTCACGAAAACAGTCAGAAAATTAATTTTTTTAAACAATTTAACTATTATGTATGTAGCAAAGACTATTTTATTTTAAGAAAAAGTAATTACTTTTATCAAAGTGGTTATGTTTGTATAGCACAAGATATAGCAAATTTAGTTATTTAATATTGTATTATATTTACAAAATTGGTTTTTCAAATCTGTTTTGTTTAGAAATTTATAGATTAAACGTTGTGTATTTCAGATAAAAAATTTATCCATTTTTTTTGACGTTTTCTTAATAATAGTTTATTTTCTGACTTGATTTAACCCTAAAGATGATCAATGTATAATCGAAACATTCAGCAACTTTTAATCGATCATCGCTATTCTTACTTTTAATATAACTTTTATCATTCTATAATTAGTCATCAAATTAATTGATTGCAAAACAGTTTTAATATTAATATTTATATTTAACATTTTTGATCCTACAAGTAAGTAGGGTAAAGTAATGAACACGAGAATACGTAACAGACGCTCAACATAGAGAAACATTTTTGTAACATTATTTGTTCCGTATACCTTCAAGATAATTTTAGAAAATAAAATAATGAATTTTTTAATGTCAAAACTTTTAATTTAAAGACTTGATAAGAAATGCGAAATAGAAATTTTTTATATGCTAGTTGATTAAATAGTTCACTCGATGCTCATTTTTATAAATAATCGCATATTAAATCAATTTTACCGCGACTTTAAATTACGTTTACTCGGGCAGCAAAAACGCATAATTAAAAATTTAGGTACTCTAATAATCAGAATTTTTATGTATTAATTTCCATATATAAAGCATAGTCCGGGAGCTAGTGCTACGTGAAAAATATATCATGGTATTTTAAATACTGACCCTTGATGCTTTCTTTAAATATCCTGGAGAACGATTTGCTGCTTTCCCCGAAAAAAGACAATCTACTCAGCTGTAGATCATGACCCAAGTGTTAAAAAAATATATTCTAGCATCTAGGTATTCTATGTTGAACCTGCATTTTTGTATCATTAAGGGTAAAAATTGTCAGTTGAAAAGCCCGGATGGACAATATCTGATAGGTAAAATTCACATAGAAGCGCGCTCTGCAACGATTGAAAATGGCTTGCATTTATTAGCGACTACCACTTACATATATAATGTCATTTTATGCAGGTCCCATACTGAGAATACCTAGTTTCTAAAATATAATTGTTTAAAACAGTTTTGGGTCAAGATCCACAGCTGGGTAGATCGTCTTTTTGTCCAGGAAAAATAGCAAATCGTTCAGCAGGGTATTTAAAGTCAGTACGAAGGGTCAGTATTTGGAATACCATGATTCATATTTGACGTAGCACTAGCCCCCGGTCTAGCACAACATAAAATTTTGCGGGATAGATAATATTAGAAAAAACTATTGTCCCAAGTAACTTCTATGTTCAAGACTTGTATGTTCAGCCTTTATAGCATTTTATTTGCATCCTTAAAATATGCATCTTCATATATCGATTTTGAGAAATAAATTGTAGAAGATTACAAAAATTAATTCAAGTATTTTTCTTTTTCGCTTTTTGCCAACTATAGACTGGAAAGTTCCCAATTTCTTTTCGCATTCGCATGTAAATTCTTATATTTGCTTCGTGGTGAACAAAAATGAAACGTATGAATTTTGATAGAAAGAAAACTGTAGACAGCTTCAAAATTTACATCTTATACTAACCTATACTTTTATTTATATATGAGCAAAACTAAATTTATAGTTATTTGTGATACCAGTGTAAAGACTAATTTTATTCACAACTGCAAGATTTATCTAATGAGATGTAAACCGATTGTGTTAATACCGCAAGTGGATAATAGTATAATATATACTAGATGGGAAATGTTTCATTGCAGCCGAGAGTTTGTGTATTTTACCGAGAGGCGAAGCCTTAAAGAAAGATACCTCGGATATAATATACCATTATCCACTCGCGGTATTAGCACAATCGGTTTACATCTCATTTGCTAAACCTTGCAGTAGTGAAGAAAATATATCTTTGCATGGTCTGTATACTATTTTATTAACAATCATCCTCATTTTAAATCAATAATTTAAAAAATTAATCACTGTTATAACCTTTATTTTTTTTTTCACAGCTTTATGAAAATTTGTCCCACTACTTTATTGTAGGGATCTATGACATTGTTGCTAGGCAATCCCTACATAAATATTTCCAAGCCGTAGGGTGGAAGTGAAATCTGTTATTTCTCACCCAAGAGATTGTCGTTACAGTTTGGAATGACGCATTTCCCAACCTCTAGAAGGTTAGGAATCAACATAGTACTGATTGTAAATAAAGTAATTTTAATCTTAAATGGCATACAATTTTTCCTAACACCATAAAGACCTTTGTGACTAAATACATTTTATTTTTGTAGTCTTCCATTCTCATCCTCATCAATAAAATGTTGTTTTATTAACGAGATTTCAATAGATAGATTATCATTTTAAAAGTAGATGTTTGAATTTTTTATCAATCTGTAATTTCTTTATTATTTAATTAGAACTTCTGTAATTGTTACCGTCAATACGAAAGACCATTTTAACCTTTATCTACTATACTGTTTTAAATCATAATACATTCTATGGTTACGTATTTTTGCAACCCAATCTTTGTGTCAAGCAAATCTTATTTTTTCATTTCAGAGAAAAAATAAAACTTTAAAATAAAATAGAATATTCCGTATTCATAAATGTCAATAAATGAACACATATATTCTCGTTTCACTGCCTATGAAGAAAAATACAGTTTTTTGATGAACATATTTTAGTGATCAGTGCTGTTCTTTTCTGTACTCGAAATGCAACTAATATTTAATTATTCACCTTCCAAAACGTAATATACAATTTCCAACACATTCCGCACTCTAGAAATTTTAGCCGTGTAAAACCGATATGATAAATGGTTAAATATAGTCTAGAAATTAATACTAAACTTTGTCAAATTGTAAATAATATTATGTAGTTAAATTTGTCCAGTATTAAATAATGTACTTACAATATTTAACGTATATGTACTATTAAAGATATTTTATTTTGTACTGTGATCATTGCTTTGTTGTTTAAAATGGCAAAGTGATAGACTTGTAGTAGTTTCTTGAGATATTTAGTAGAAGATAGACATATATTTCTGTGTATTGTGATAATGTAGAAACTAAGATTTAAAGTAAAATGCAAGGATTTGTATAATTGTTTCGTAAATAAAGGCGTCAGGTGTAAAGATTTTTCATTAACCGGTAAGTAACTATCTGTATCATTATTTACTCTATGCAAAATGAATAATGCATTCTAGAGATGCAATGTTCTACATTTACAAGGTCGTGTGTCTTCATATTTATCTTTGAACATATATTTGTTCTTTATTATTAATACGGGGTACGTAACATGTTTAAATGGTAAGACAATTGCATATACAAAATACACTATTATTTGGTGATTTGTTAGCAACATACGCCTATTAATGTTTAAACAATATAGTGAGTTTTTCTACCAAATTTGTAAGTGGTAAAACACTACATCCTGTAGATCTATATTAAACGGTATGTCTTAGAATTTAAATGATTTTACAGTACAGGCCTGCGACATGCTAGCCACATTGTCTGCAAGCTGTTTTTACCTTGCGGACTTTTTTCCGCAGACTTATCTAACATCTTTTATAGGCCCTAGTAAATTTTCAACAAAGATCTCTGGTTCTTCAATAATTCTTTTCTGTCATATATATTCTGTGAATATCGGACTAAGTAAATTGCACCATAAAAAAAACATTAATGCGAGTACTACCGTGGGGTATTTAAGTACCACCCCAAAAGCAATTAAAAAAATAATTGTAAAACATAACAGGTATATATATATATATATATATATATATATATATATATATATATATATATATATATATGTGGCATATTAAACATCTTTTCCTTCTAGTCTAAAAGAATGCTTAGAACCAAAAAACCTAATGAAAATAGTTTAATAAAAAGTGTTGTTTAGAGTGCGGAATAACACGCGATAGTAGTTATGTGTTAACTGTTCGACTGGTCGCTAATACATAGGTAATTATATACGTGACTACGTGAGTTAATACTTATTTTCAGTACCAATAATTATTAAACCAAAATATCGTTGTGTCCGTAAATGTAAAACAGTTTATAAGCCGTAGACCCCCAACCGAGATTGTAAGCCATATAAATGAATAATTAAAATTCAAGTAAACTTATTACTGAAATAGATGGAATTTTTAATCTATGCTATCGATAAGTGTTGGGTAACTAAAGTAAAATAAATTATACTCGTATAAGTAGTTTGATAGTATTTATAAACGTTGTAACTTTACTTATAATAGCTTTGAAATATTTTCAGATATACAATCGAACTTTTTGACATCTCGCTTAATATGCAATCGTTCTAACAAAGGAACCTTTATTGTGCTAAATCCTATCACTATGTAACTATCACAGATTCTATTCTAAGCTGAATCCTTCCCGGGTGCACTTGATCTCACCGCTTATATACTGGCGTCCGGATTTCTGAAATCTTCTCCGTTATCTCGCTGCTCGCTCATTATTTCTAGACCATTCCTATTGTATACACACATATAATTACAGACTGCTATCACTCCTATTGTATTCGCTCGGTTAGCTCCGCCCTCCATCGATGGTGTAACCTTCTCTATTAAACCTACCTATATCCAATATATAATATTAAATATGAATTCATATGTCGGCGCCGTGGCTTAGTTGGTTAATGAGCTTGTCTAATAAACAGGAGGTCAGAGGTTCGAATCCCCCCAGGACCTTGTAGACATCTTTTTATTCCTCACGTTTTCTAGCAACGCAACAAAGAGTAAAACATTTCGTCCAACGTGTGATTAGAATCCACGACCCTGAGATTAAGAGTCTCATGCTCTACCGACTGAGCTAGCCGGGCTATTATATTTTAATAAAATGTATTCGCTACAATTTATAGAAAAATATTGTCTTTCAAATCACGTTCACTTTTAATATTTAAGTAATTTTTAATTATAATAATAATAATAATATACTCTTACTCTCATACACATTTATTTTGCTCTATTATGTACTTCTTGTACTATACGTATATTATAAAAAATAAAATATTAATAGAGCAGTAAATGACAGTATATGTTTTAGGAATAGTCCTACATTGATATAGAATCTCCAGTAGTCGTGATGGCCTAGGGTTTAGGACCCACATTGTGGCCGAGGTAACCCAGGTTCGCATCCTGGTCACGATATTGTGCAAACATTTTCATGGCATTGTGCAAACATTGTCACGGGGGAGACATTTTTATAACAAAAATAACAGCTTACTTTGTGCTATAAATTGTATTCAAATATTAAAAACACTTTTGTAAATACCATTTATAAAACAATTGTAGTTGTGAATTGCTTGCAAAGTATATTCGTTCTATGAAATTTTCTATTTTTGCTGCAAGTGGGGCCTGGGCATACTATTCAAACTTACAAACGACTTAATTTTGTTTAGTGAATTTAATTTACAAATGTGTTAAAACAGTAAGTTATTTCAAAAAAACTAATGTCGAATTAACTGACATATACCACTTATACTTGGTAGCTTTAAATTAAATTTTAAATTTACACTTTTATCGAAGATGTAAATTGGGCGGACCCCAAACGTTCTACAGAGTAATTCATGTAACAATACAAGGTTTCGGAGTATGAATTCTAGATACCAAAACGAGAAAAACGCCTAATAAACATGGTTCCATAACGCTTCCTTGCAGAGATACAGAAAATTTCATAACAAAAACAGGATATGGTAGATTAGTGTTTTGTAGTAGAAAGGATCGTGACTGTCTGGCTTATAATAAAAACAAAATCGCTGGGTTCAGTCAATATATTAATAAAAAAAATCAGTCCGGCTGTACTGGGCCTTTTTCAGAGAATGCTACATTTTTAAGTACATTTAACAACGCATAATACAATAATTAAACAAATACTTACAATAGTCAATGATTAAAATGGAATAACATATGTGTAATAAATAAATTTAGTAATCAACATCGTCATAAAAATAAAAAATATATAAATAAATGTGGTAACGCTTACAAGGAGGTTAAAGAAACAGTTAAAGTTATATTACGTATTAACAACTATCCCAAATCTCTAGTCAACAAATTACTGAATACAAATGGTACAAATATTAGAAATAAAAATGATAAAAAGTTTTTTCACATTACCTTATGTCAAAGGATTAGGAGGAAAAAGAAAATTACGCAACATTTGGACATCAGTATTGCCTTCACACCACAAAGAATATTTTTACAAAAACTAAAGACAAGATTGAAAAAGGTATGGAGTCGAATGTAGTTTACCGGATACCATGCTAAGACTGTACAGGGGTTTATATAGGACAGACGAAAAGTTACTTGAAAACTAGGATGCGAGAACACAAGAGTAATGCAAACAAAACTGACCTACATGCTAAATGTGCTTTAGTCGAACATTGCACAACACAAAAACACAACTTAGATTTCACAAGAGTCAAAATTCTAGAAAAAGAACCAAATCTCCATAAACGATTGACACTAAAGATGTTACATATCAATAAAAATAAAAACAGTATAAATAAAAGAACTGTTATTGAAAATCTAAGTGTCATCTATCATAACATTACAGGATAACCCATTGTGACCATCGATTTAACTTCATACTTCAAACGGTTCGAAGATAGCAGCACATGTAGCGCGCGGTATTTTTGTTTTTAAATATTATAAAATATCCTGAATAACAGTTACCGCCAAAACCGATTCCAACAATGTCAGGACTTGATACGTAAGGTTTTAAAGTTCGTTGAACTGCATTGTAGTTTTATATTTTGAGCATTTAACACAAAAAAATATCTTACTAATGTATTTTAACTACAATTATTTATTTTGAAATTATATACTTGTTTACTTGCTCTCAAAAACGGGCACAATTTGGCTTTTATCGCTCGAGAACTTAGAAAGTTGCCAAGCAACAGCTATTCAAATATCAAAATCGTGGTTTATAGATAAATTTTAAACAACACAATAAATTCGATAAATCATATAATTTGAACAACATTGTTAATAAAACTATTCGGATCCTTTCTCTTTTCACTTCTGTGGCACCAACTTGCCCTGGACAGTGTCAAATATATCCGATATTTCTTTCGAAAAATCGATATTTTTTATTTTCATTTGACACTAAATTAAAATTTGTCATAAACTAACAAAATAGCCAAAAATCACAGCATTCTTAAAATTTACGTCAGTACGATACCGAATATATGTCCATTGTATCTTTGAATTTCGAGAACCAAAATAAATTAAAATGTTGTATGTACTACGGGCATAATCAAGATTATAGAATTCGGAAAAATTCCCCCGTGCTACAATCTTTTGATTATGCCCATAATACATAAATAACTATTATATGTTTTTACCTTCCGTCACCTTTAGGTAAGGAAGGTATTGTCTTTGGTCAAAAAATTCGATGATGAGTTTTTACTCAATAAGCACGTTTTAGGGTCCCTAGAATACGAATTTACTATTTTTACGATGATGTCTGTATGTGTGTGTGTGTGTGTGTGTGGATGTGTGTGTGTGTGGATGTGTGTGTGTGTGTGTAACAAAATTTTCGTCTGCGATAACTCTAATACTACAGTTACAAAAATTATAATTTTGCGTATACTTCTTCGTTACATCCATAGGAAGAGCTGATTAGATTTTGGTTACAATTGGTCAACCGGAAGTACCATCATTTGAAGATTTTAACAGTTTTTCTTGAAAAAACTATGTTAAATATAATTTTTTCACATTTCATGTTATTATAAATATTAAAGAATATTTTATTCTCTATACGATTTGACTGCATTTTATACTTAATATTAAATGGATATAGAGTTAAAAAATTATAAAGAAATTAAATTTCATAAAGTAGCCATAGCTGTGGAAACAGCTACTATATTAAGAAAATTCTGATTGAAAGATGTCAGTGTCAAGTGAAATTGGCATAGTGTGTCTGTCTTATAATTTTACTGGAAACATAGGATCTTTTGCTTTCTGTATGGAATTTGTATAAAATACATACAACTGCATTAAGGTAATGTACACGAAATAATATAATAATAAATCTTTTATTTCTGCAGATACATTACACTGTATATAGAAAACGTCACAAAATAATAATTTTCTGTATGAAATTTGCATAAAATACATGCAACTGCCGGAAGGTAATGTACAAGAAATAGAATATGTATTTAATTTAGCAAGGAACTTTCCGTATGAAATTTGTACAAAATACATAGAACTGACGGAAGGTAATGTGCTGGCCACATCAGATTTTTTAGTCTTATGACGATGTTGATTACTAAATTTATTTATTACACATGTAATTCGATTTTAACCATTGTATAGCATTATGTGTTGTTAAATGTACTTAAAAATTGTAGCATTCCTTAAAGAATACCGCAATACATCCGAAACGTCAGATTGAATAATTTTTTTATTAATAAATTAACTGAACCCAGTGATTTTGTTTCTATTATAGTAGATTAGTTTTATTTGTTTTTTATTATATTATTATTACATTATAAGAATCTTAGAGTATATGTTCAAAAATAAAGCCATTGCATAACTCAATATTATTTAAAAGTACAATGGAGAATGATTAAAATTTTACATTTTTATTATTTTATTTTACTTCTGTTTTTTTTTAATTTAAAATATTCTTATAATATTAAATAACAGGTCTATTAATTATCGGATTGAAATGAATGGAATATTTAATTAATTAAGTCTTATTTATGTCACAAAAGGGGGACATAAGGATATAAGCCCAACTATTTTCTGCTATTTCAGTATTAAGCTTCACTTAAGATAAATCCTAGATATATACCGGGTGTCTTAGGCCGACCGACACATGGGCGATTCACATGTAAAATTAGTTAATTGTGAATAGTATCTCCCCAGTGTAAGATATTAAGATGAAATTTTGCATGCTTATCCGGGGATACTATTTCTATGGATTTCAATTCAAATCAGTCAATTTACAAGTGTAATATTAGAATAAATTAAGAAAAATTGTAGAAGTACCATGAATGTTATTCATATCTTGAAAATAATAGTATCTAAGCAACAGCTCTGATAGAGTAGGGGTAACGTGCGCGCTTCACAATTTAGAGAGTTATTTTTATTATTAATATGTTTTTAATATTTTATTAATATTTAATTTAATAAAGTGGATACATTGTACGTAACAAGATTTATTTATTTAAAAAATATTTTATTATTTGCTTTATTGGTTTATTATAAATTAAATTTCTTCAAATTATAGTTAGCCCTGACGAAAACAAAAAAACGAGAACATTTGATTTGAATAATCAAACGTCAAATGCAGATTTGTATTGTACTATCTTTATTTGTTGCTAGTGTTATTTAAATAATATGGATTTAACTACAAAAGATAAAATTCGTATTGTGAAATTATTTCACATTGGTAATAGCCTACAGCAAACTGCTGATGTATTTTCTGCCGAAAATCCAGAAAAAGTAGTTAATAAATCCCGTGTAAGGCGTATTATTAACAGATTTGAAGAAACTGGGTGTGTTGCTAATCACACAAAGCAGGAAATACAACCAATTGAAAATTAATTTGAAGAAATAATAATTGCGCGGGTTGAAGTGGAGCCTACTATTAGTTTAAGAAGTTTACAAATGGAATGTGGAATAAGTAGAACAAAAATTGCTAGAATACTTAAGAAAAATGGATTTAGAAGTTACAAAGTAGGTAACCATCAAGAATTGCGAGACGGCGACGAAGAAAGAAGAGCAACTTATTGTGAAACAATTATGGATAAAGCCAATGAAAACAGAAACTTTTTGTACTCCCTCTGTTATACCGATGAATGCACATTTACTCTTCATAACGAACCGAATGTGCAAAACTTTCGCCACTTGTCAAAAGATAAACCAACTCTTCAAAATTTATCAAGAACCCAATATCCCCAGAAGGTTAATGTTTGGGCGGGAATTTTGGGATCACACATTATTGGACCATATTTTATTGAAGGGACATTGAACGGTCCAAAATATTTAGATTTATTGGAAACAGTAGTTGGGCCTAGACTTACAGAATTAAATATGGAGAGGATATGGTTTCAACAGGATGGGTGTCCAGCGCATAACGTGCAAATTGTCAAAGAATATTTGGACAATTCATTTCCAGATTCTTGGATTGGTTTAAATGGACCAATTAATTGGCCGGCAAGGTCTCCTGATCTAAGCCCCTTAGATTTTTTTCTTTGGGGTCATTTAAAATCAAAAATTTACGGCCATTATGAATTGACCACTTTAGAAGACCTGAAAGCGGCAATAAGGAATGAATGTAGGCTTATTTCTAATCGACAGCTAAGCAACGTGAGACAGCAATGTTTCGATCGTCTCGGATTTTGCTTAGCGCAAAACGGCGGCCATTTTGAATATTTATTATAATTTTTAAATTTTAATGTTGTAATTAGTAGGTACGATTTAATATTTTTTAAATAAATAAATCTTGTTACGTACAATGTATCCACTTTATTAAATTAAATATTAATAAAAGATTAAAAACATACTAATAATAAAAATTATTTTGAAAAGAAAAAATTAAAAAATAAATATTGCTGTCGGTTGGTTTCGAACCCGACTCTCTAAATTGTGAAGCGCGCACGTTACCCCTACTCTATCAGAGCTGTTGCTTAGATACTATTATTTTCAAGATATGAATAACATTCATGGTACTTCTACAATTTTTCTTAATTTATTCTAATATTACACTTATAAATTGACTGATTTGAATTGAAATCCATAGAAATAGTATCCCCGGATAAGCATGCAAAATTTCATCTTAATATCTTGCACTGGCGAGATACTATTCACAATTAACTAATTTTACATGTTAATCGCCCATGTGTCGGTCGGCCTAAGACACCCGGTATGTTAGGAAGCGTTACAGCATTCATGTTTATTAGGATTTTTTCTCGTGTTGGTGTCTAGAGTTTATACTCCGAAGCCTTTTACTGTTACAAGAAACAGCCGATATATTATTGTGCAATAATATTGATATTGTCTTGGGGATCTTTCATGAAACTAAATTGAATTAACGCGAATACGAGTCCAGACTCGTAATAATTCGATTGGCTTACATTTTTGGCGAATTTTAAAACTTACACAAATAGTGAGAATTTTTTATAAAATTCTTTCGACTACTGTAAATATAGACTTAAACTTAAAAAAAAACTTCGGGCTATATGAAGGGTGATAATAGTGCGATCAGCATTTAAATGGTCATCTTCTAGTTCAGATTTATCTTCTACCTAGACCCTTTAATTTAGGGACAATAAAAAACCAAATCGTAAAAATCCTTTGCGTACAGTAAAACCTACCTTGAAAGACGTATGAGGTAATGCAGAACAGAAGAATGTACTGGCTTTGTGAATACAGTGTCTGGTATTACTCATACAGGCGATTAACCCAATATTAAATGGTGGAATACTTGAATAATATATTCAGTTTTTGGTAGAAATATCTTACTAATTTCGTATTAGTACGAGAACCCACGATCAAAAATTTTGTGTCATAGTATTACGGCCAAAACCGTATAAAATCGATAGATTCGATGAACCTGAAAATGCTAATTTCAGAAATTTCACGGGTAGCGTCTGACCTGAAATGTCAAGAAATTTTACCAAATTGCATCCTAGTATTCCGTCTGATTACCGGATTATAGTTCAGTCATGGTCCTGAGATACCGATAACACATTTTCTAAACGCCGATAGCTTAGCGCGTATCCAGAAAACTATTTTCAAAAACGAAAAAAAAGGAGAGAAAAAACTTATACCGTCTGAAAATCATTTTTATAAATAAATTTGGATCAGGTGATGCGAAAAAATCTATTTTTAGAAAAATGTTATCAAATTTTACCGTAGGTAACGTAGAATTCCGTCTGAATACCGTTGCACATGATAAAATAAGTTGTCCAGATGTAGAAAATATTTATGTCCGACAAATTGAGTGCAGCATCAAACTAATCAGACAACAACTCGTTTTCGTTACTTAAAAATCATTAAAAACCGCATTTAGACGTATTTATGTCTCCGTTACAAATCAACCAATAAGTTGCAATATGTTTACCTGAAACCGTCGAACTGAAGTTGAAGGACTTTTCAAATAAATTGCACAAAATGAAACTGGGATAAAGTTTCAAAAATACTATTTATTGAAAATGAAAAAATGTCAGATTTAGTAGAAATTCTACTGATTTGGCAATACTAGTTGGCGCGTGAATCCGGAACATTTGTATCCTTTTTGAAAATATAGGCAATATTAAAAATGTCTGAAAACAGTAGTTGGTAATCCCGACCATACAAAAGATTTTTTTTAAAAATTAACAGGTTTGCTTCGATACAATTCGTTGACATTTTTGAATATGCGCTCAGATTAGATGCTACGCGCAAAATGACTGAAAACAAATATTTTAGTAGTAAAATAAAATCTATGTACATTTTCAATGTCAGATGGAATATAATATTACTGTCTGCCAAATTTTTTTGACAGCAGAAATTACGTAGCGGATTACTGCCCAAATAGTTGTGTCTAAGATCATCTAATCTATCGATTTTATATGGTTTTGGCCGTGGGCTCTCATACAATAGGTTTTATAATTTGTTAAAAATGTAGACAAACAATAATCTTTGTTCAATTACAAATATTAGGAAAAATTACTCAACGTCTCTAGAAGTCGCTTTAAACACTAATAAAGCATTATAATTATAAAAAAATTGACATTCAAACCTCATATTTTTAATACCTACATATTTCTTTATCTTAATTATAGCCTAGATAGTATAAGAATTTTATTAATGGAGACTTGTTATTATGGTAATAAAAAGCCGCGAAAGTAGATAATAAAATTATATCCACGAAGACAAATTGAATATGCAGCGAAATACGTATTATAGAATTATCGTTCCACAGGAAGAAAAAGAAGCTTTCAGGAAAAATATATTTTGTATTTTTTAGGATCATAATTAATAAATGATTGATTTCACTTTCTCATGCGATATTTTTTGCTGTTATGAATGTTAGTATGACATCAACAGATTCGATATTAATGTAATTTTTTTTTATGTTGGAATGTTTGAGTGACATATTATTAAAATTAATAGTCCTTTTATATTGCGTCCTTTAGCCGGAGAGGATGTTATTGTTGTCTTAATTTTTGAAAAGACATGTGAAAAATATCTTCTTCTATTGTTTACCTTTTGCTAAATTATGGCTATACAAAGGACAAGGCTAACATGTGATTTGGCACAATTGTTCTGTATCGTTCACTGCGATTTGTGAGAAATTATTAGAAAATTGTCAATGGCATTTAATTTTCAACAGCAGATTATTCGCAGATTCTTGTTTTGTAATGCAATTCTATTACACTTTTGTTTTAATTTACTATTTTCAAGATAGTTAGATTTACTTGTTTGTTTCAACATTTTATTCAAATTATAGATAATGTTTGGTTACCATCGAAAAAATTATTGGCTGCTATTAGATTCATGCTGTATAAAATGTGACTGATTTTGGTTGTAGTATATACAAAATTTTTATACTAGTAATCTGGTAAAAAAATTTAAAGTTGTAATTTTTGATATCTTCAAATTCAAGTTACTAAAGATGCACACATGTAATATTTATTTATATTCGCATACAGTTTGTCAAAAGGTCGGTGCTTCTTTCTATATTTAGTTTGAAGTATAGTCGCAATACTTTTAAATTTAAAATAAGAATGTAAAAAGTTAATTAGAATTTAAACGTACGATTAAATTCGAAATCAATAAATTTTAGTGCGGTTAAGACTTTCGCAGAGTTAATTAGTAAAAATATTATTTGCAGTAATCACATGTAAAAATTATAAATTAAAGGCAACATGTTTTCTGTTTTATATATCCGAATTAAGTTTAGGTAAATATACTAATCAATTTACAATACACGCAACACCCGAGAAATATGAAAAATATTTTTTAAACATTGTATAAACACAATGTAAGTAAAACATTTATTAAAATTAATTTCTATAAACCTTCGTTCAGAAAAAAATTAAACAAACTAAAAAATTAACAGATACCCTATTTTGTTAAAATTTATACCAATAAAAAAACTGTAAGTTTAAAAATAATAATAATAATAATAGCCCTTTATTTAATAACCCATAATGATACATTATAATGTGAAAAACTAGTTTAAGATAAATATAGAATAAAGTAAGATTTTTAATGAAAGTGTTTTTTTAAATGTGTATTTTTTTAAGTTTAACTTAAGGGGGGTGGGGGTTATTGGGTCCTTTGTTGGACGAAGGCCTCTTCCATGCTTTTCCAGGTGTCCCGTTCCTTCGCTGTCCTCCACCATAATGTGCTCGCCGTTAATTTAATTTCATCATCCCATCTGATATTTGGTCTTCCTATTCTTCTTTTACAGTGGCGTGATGTCCATTCCGTGATGATTTTTGCCCATCTGGTTTGGGGCAGTCTTAAAATATGCCCGGCCCATTTCCATTTAAGTTTCTTGGAGAGGTTTGTTGCATCTTGAATTTTGGTGCGGTGACGTATTTCTTCATTTCTTATTCTGTCTTGCAGTTTGATGTTAAGCATGCTTCTCTCCATTCTTCGTTGGGTTGTCTGTAGTCTGATTTCTTGGTGTTTGGTAAGCGCCCATGTCTGGCAGCCGTAAGTTAGAGCTGTTATTATATTCCTTATTTTTGTAATATTGTGTGGTCCTAGAGCTTATGTTCTGTGTTGGGCTCCGTTTTTGTATTATTTGTATTATTATCTTCCGTTTACTGCTAGATTTTCAATATTTTTTACAGTTGATGCTTCTGTCCTCTACCTCACTCAGTAGTATTAAAGGCAACATGTTTTCTGTTTTATATATCCGAATTAAGTTTAGGTAAATATACTAATCAATTTACAATACACGCAACACCCGAGAAATATGAAAAATATTTTTTAAACATTGTATAAACACAATGTAAGTAAAACATTTATTAAAATTAATTTCTATAAACCTTCGTTCAGAAAAAAATTAAACAAACTAAAAAATTAACAGATACCCTATTTTGTTAAAATTTATACCAATAAAAAAACTGTAAGTTTAAAAATAGAGAAGTTAAACTTACAATGAGAAATGTACATGCTATTCTCGATATTGCGGCTCGAAACTTTGTAATCAGAATTGACATAAAGACCAATTTTAAAATTTCATCTCTTTCATCTTCAGCCAGCCGAAGGGAATCATTGAATTATTAATAATTTCATTTCGAGTTTATTCCATAAAAGGATGTGCCAAAATAAATTCACCAACTTTTTTACCTTTTTTACTTTGCATAAACAGAAATGGCTTTTATGTTTGTTTAGAATTATTTCTTTTTAAATTATATTCTGGCACGTATTGATTCTTTTATCTTCTATATGTATGACTGAGGATTGAGGAAGTTACTATTGTTGATTCACAGAATTAAATTTATTGAAAATGGATTTTCCGTGAAAAGAATGCTGTGTTTTGCAATTAAAATCCCAGCAAAGTTCCTGTATTAATTTTTATTTCCATGTGTTATTTTGTGTGAATCTTTCCTAATTTAACAACAATAGATTCAATCTTCTAAAATAAAAATTACATTTTTATATATGTACCTACTTGTATAATTTAAATTATTAACAGAATAATTTTTGGCAAAAATTGAACAAAGTTACTATGAAATCATTAACAACGCATGTTTAATTGATAGGTAAAAGTGTTCAGTAAAAATTTGTATTTACCGAGTGCCCACTTGTTTCCTGAATACGAGTAGGAATCAGTTTGTTAAAATCTTCATTAGCGATATTTCTTTACCTACAAATCAAAGACATTTGTATCTTATGAAAAATACTAGGGAAATAATTTTAACAATTTTTACGTACGTAATTTTAATTAAATTTATGAAGAAAACTTTATAAATAATACACGAAAATGAATTTGTTATAGTCATACTCATATATATCTTGCCTCCTCAAAACAGGATTAAATAAATATTCTACTTCTACCACTTTTCGCTTTCAATATAGTATACCTACATCGTGGTAGTCAAAGGCTGGGGTAGAAATGAAGTAATTAACACTAAAATCGGCTATTAGATCAGCTGAGATGGATCAGTTAATACTGCACCAATTTGTTATAACAAGTATTATATTTTATAGGTACTTAACTCCTCAGTACACGTACTCGATCTCAGGAGATAGTTAAATTTTTTATTATTTCTGTAATCAGAAGTGTGATTTAAAAAGAATGTATTTATAATTTATAAAAACTATAACATAATTTACAGTTTATTTATAGTCCTTTAACAATTACTGGGGCTTATTTTATCCATAAGGCCATATAATTCGTTCCTTAGACAAAGTCTCTCAGACCAGTGCGTGCTCTTGTTCGTCAAAATTTAGTCGTGTTTAAAACACATTATTAGCTTTTAATATTCTGTTTTATCTTTCATATATCTTTCATTCGTAAAGTATCAACTGACATATTTGTACATGTAATGTCTATATTGTTTTTAATTAATATATGAAAATATATTTTTCTAATTTCCAATTTTCAAAAAATTGCTTTTAATAATCTGAAATAATGAACGTATACTAGAACAATAATTAAATTTTTTTATACTATAATTTGCAGCTCAATATGTCCCAAATAATAGTTTCGGTGGTGATAGCTATTATTTGGAGATGAAACATATACCTGTGGTGTTTGGTTAAATACAACCCTTTGTTTATGTATAAAAACTATTTTCCATTCGATTCCCAGAACCGTTGGCGCAGAGATGTATAGTGTGTCAATACAATAGGTACCTTTTACTGAAATAAACGTGATCCTCAGCTATCCTTTGCCCTTGTCCTTGTACGTTAGTGTAGATTACATCTACACCTGCAGCACTATCGCTTTTGCTTGTAGCGCGACCCTTATTGAATTTACATGTGGGATTTACTAGTTCACAGGCCTTCTCGAAGGCTTTTAAATTTTCAAAGGAGGTATAAGTGTCCAACTAACAAGCTGTTTATGTCTAGCCTGTCCTTCAGATTTGAATTTAACGCAATGTAAATAAAGCCAATTTTACACTAGTACGCTTGACAACTAACAAGCGATTAAAAGCTTCAAATCTTTTTGTTGTTATATTTTGAAAAAAAAAATAGATATTTAACAGTAAATCAATTATTTATAGATTAAAGAAGATTTGCAGGGCCTTGAAAAAAACATGTAAGATTATTTCAAAAACATACCTACCACACCCTATAAGAGAACTATAAGAGCTACAAAGAAGACTATTCACTCTGTCTGTTATTAATATTTGTAGATATGTCCGACGTGTCTAGTGTAGATTGTAGTACCTAATACCCTTATCTTCTAGCATTTCTTTTATTGTTATATTCCAAGTTTTTATAGGTCTTCTACGCGACGTATTCTCTAAGAATTTAGTATTTCAAAAAAAATTCTTGTCGGTTACATATCTTACGTTCTGAGATGTCCGTTCACAAGTTTAATTTTTGTTCTTCTATAGTTGCTGGTTATAAGTTAAATCTATTTCTTATAGTCTCGTTTCTTATTATCTATATTCGTGATCCTCTTTACTTTCCTTAAATATATAATTTTGATGCTTGAATTTTACTGCTTTGTCTATTTTGTGTAACTGTTTCCCTTCCATGTAGCAAAATAGTTAAGACAGTAAATTGATCATTATTTTTGTTTTCTTGGGCTCATTTTTTTTAATTTAATATATTTCTATTCAACGAGAAATAACATCTTTTCGCCTCTTTAACACTCTGTATAAACCTATACGTTATATTCATGAATAAATTATTATTAAGCATAACTAACATAAATACAATGCATTTTTTGCCTTATAAATTTATTATAGAACATTAAAAGAGTTTGACTTTTGTCTGACAATATTGTGGCACAAACTATGGCAACGGGTGACGCTAGTGTTTTTCCATTGATGGTTTCGCGGTGGGCGAGCATAAAAGACGCGCGAGTTTCGCTTATTGTTTATTAATGTCAGGGATGCCAGGTACATTATGTAGTGCCCACGGGAATTATGAGTTGTTGATATGGTAATATGGTCAAGAAATTGATAGTGACACTAGGATTTATCCTAAAAAAAAAAACAAACAGAAGCATTCATTGCCTACCTAGTTTGTAAATTTTATTAAAATATTCTGTAGTTGGATCATGTAACCGAGAAAACGATATTGCGACTATCGACAAGTGAAAATGTGATCACGTAAATAGTAAACCGAAAACGATATTGTTTTATAGTGAATATTTCACTCATAAATATATAAACCAATCCAAATTCAGGATTCTACCTAGTTATCAAGTTTCATTTCGACAAAACACCGTCATACTAATATTTTATGTACTAAGGGCGTTACGATGATGATAATGCCAGGAGGGCGACGAGGATCTTGCCCGAGGGCCCTCGGCCCGAGGGATAGATGTCCGATGGGCATTATCATCTAGTAAAGCTCGTGGTGCATACAAGATTTTATGTCTCACTAGAATGTGAAATAAGTTTTCATTTATAATAATTTTAATTACAATAATGCCTAAGCTTTGGCGTTGCTAAGGATGTTGTTTAATTGTTTTCTTTATTATCAACATTTATTAATTTTTAAAACATCAACGTTATTATATCGTTGTAGATGATGGAAAGGGTGAATTTGATGTTTCGGAAGATATTTAACGAAACGGTGTAAAGAAATTATTTTGAATGTTTCTGCATTCATTCTCGTCTGTAGAAGATATAAGTATTATAATTTGAGGTTCATTTTCACATGACAGATCTCAAGTCTTTATATCTTATGCACTAATTTCTGAATAATATTATATTTTAGTGAGTTTGTACTGCTTTGGATGTGTCACATGTGACGGTAAATAATATCAAAAATAAATTTAAATATGGATAAATGTCGTCTCCAAAATAATTTGTGATTCGTCATCCGTCAAAAATCAATGCGAAACATTGCAGTCTGCAATTCGAGGTACTTACTATTTACATTTGTGATGAAAGTAAATTGCTTTTTAAGGCCTTTTCATAATCAATTTTAAGTATTATAATTAAATTAAAAATGATTTATATATTGTGCTTTCAAAGTTCTCTTATTATATGAATTGTGGTAATCAATTAATGTATTAATTGTTGTAATCAATCCTTATTTTTGTAATGAATTTTAATTCAAACGAAAATTTTCATTATATACCGTTCATATTATTTCTAATTTAAAGCCCATAAACGATGATCGGATTATAATGAGGGCATAATAAACGATTATGCCCTCATATAATGCCCCGGTGGTTATAGATAAGTTTACATACACCGTATCCTAGCAATAAACAGTTCATAATATGTCAGGGAGTCATAAATTTTTTTTCGCACCCTTTAAGACAATAAAATGTCGTATTTTTACAAGTGACTTTTGATAAGCGAAAAATTTTTGACGTCTTAGAAACATATTGTTTACATGCTTGTCAAAGTGTATATACATATATATATATATATATATATATATATATATATATATATATATATATATATATATATATATATATATATATATATACCGTGTGTTCCAAGCAAACCTTGACATAGGCGTTTAACATGGGAAAACTGATTTTTGTGAATAAAAAGTGTCCGGCATAAAATTAAGCCATGCTATTTAACATGATAATAGTACATTACTTTGTGTACCTTATTTAATATTAGTTACATTATTATCATTACGTAAATTAGAGAAAATTTAAATATCTGTCAATAAATATCAAAATATTTGCAATTGTCATTGTAAGCGAATGGATAGCGTAGCAGACTGTGGAATGAGAAGACGTTCAGAGGTTGGGGTTCGAAACTCCGCCAAGACAGTTTTTTTATAATATTTTTATTTATGAATTAATTACGAATTATATTAAAGATATTATGTATTGTATTAATATGGATGAATTAGTTAAATGAAAAACAATATTTTATAAATAAAAATAATTGGTTTTAAACAATGACAAAAATTTATTACAATAATCAAAACATTGATATAATAAAAATGCGTTCTATTTTCTTTTAATCTTAATAAAACATGATTGAGATAAAATGAATATGTGTATGTTTTGTGTTTTTACTGTAAAAGTAGGTGTTATAGTTTAAATTCTCATGCTTTTGGGTTTTTACCGATAATTACTACTTCCACTGAAATGAGTATTATATCATGATAGAAACTTATTTGTAATTATTTAACTAATTCATCCATATTAATATAATACATATCTTTAGTATACTTCGTAATTAATTCATAAATAAAAAAAATAATAAAAAAACTATCTTGACGGAAATTCGAACCCCAACCTCTAAACGTTCTCTCATTCCACAATCTGCTACGCTATCCATTCATCTACAGTGACAAGTGCAAATATTTTGATATTACATAATAAACTATTGAAACAAATATTTATTGACATATTTATAATTTTCTCTGATTTACGCAATGATAATAATGTAATTAATATTAAATAAGGTACACGAGGTAATGTACTATTATCATGTTAAATAGCATGGCTTAATTTTATGCCGGACACTTTTTATTCACAAAAATTAGTTTTCCCATGTTAAACGCCTATATATATATATATATATATATATATATATATATATATATATATATATATATATATATATATATATATATATATATATATATATATATTCCGTGTTATCAGTTTTTATTAGAAACGAATCGATTCGGACAGGAATCTATTTAAAACGTTGAAAAAGCAAACTGACCCATAATACCTCTAAGCACAATAAAAATTAAAAGATTTTTGTCAAGAAAAAATTATATCAATGATAACCTGATTATCTTGCTTAGGATTTTTACAGTAAGTTATAAAACGAATAATCCATGCAACTTACTTTACAATCTTTTTATAATCCGATAAATATTTATAGTGCCATGATGAATCTACTGGGGAGTTTATTGCTGCATTGTTCTCCATTTGTGATCTAGGCCATTCATCAGGATAAAGTTTCAGCCAATAAGACCCTTCCCACCATTTCTTCTCCAACAACTGCAACTCCGAGATGGTAGATCCGCTGGATTGTAATCACCTGGCACATGTCTCCAGTCTTCGATTCGTGTTAATTGCCGGATCTCTTGAACTCTGTTCTTCACGAAAACTTCCCACTTTTTATTCCGCTTGATCCACGTTACCACCGTTGTTGAATCGCTCCAAAAGATGATTCTTGTGGATTCTGTAACATTTAATGTTTTCAAGACTTTTGCTGTTACTCTGGCTCCCACCGTGGCAGCCAAGAGTTCAAGCCGTGATATTGTTATCTGTTTCATGGGAGCAATGCGTGATTTTTCTTGGATCAGATGTACTTTGACACCATTTTCATTTTTAACTCTCAGAAAAAAAGCTGTTGCGTACACCACCTAGCTAGCGTCACAAAATCTATGAACGCTAACATTCGCATTCTGTGTATGTTTCCCGGTCAGTTATCTTGAGATCTTGATCTTGACCAAGTTGTGCAACTCCCGGTACCAACTCAGGAACCTCGTCTTCGTTTCTTCCTTCACTTGGGCGTCCCACCCTATACTGCTTTTCTATGTTTTCTGTAACAAAAACTTCGGAAAAATTGTTATAGGGCAAATAAAACCGATCGGGTCAAACAATTTGTGAGATACTGATAGAATGAGTCTTTTTGATACGTGTTCTGTGGCCACAGTTTTACGTGTCCACGTTAATTTTTAAGTTGTCGGTATATTTATTCCACTTTAGACCTAGCATCATTGAAATTCACTTAGTTCATTATTGTCCGATGTATACTCCCATCCTCTAAGATCAAATCGCGCGTTAGTCACGCGTGTGTCAGTTCACTTTTATATTACCACATTTATCCCACATTTCAGATAATCGCGATCACCATCCAAAATACTGATATGCAGAAAAGCACGGTTTATATCCGTAATCACATCTAATTTGTTTAAACAGAAACGCAACAATATATCCATTATTAATTCTACTAAATTCGGTCCAACTTTCAAACACTCATTTAATGATACTTTCGATTTGGTTTTGGACGATGCGTTGAATACATCCCTAATTCTTCTCGTACTATTCTCTTTGGCCACAAACATTCATTTTTAAACAATGGAAACAACAATTTTTTCATTAACAATTTTTCTTTTGTTCTCTTATGACAATTTATGGGCTTTAAAACATTCTGTGCAACTGTACTTTTTGTCACAGAATATACATATGTTGCCTTTTCTGTTGTCTTTAATATTTACTAAACTAGCTGCAGTTGGTACATTCTTTTCATTTTAAACTTTATTTTCTTCTTAAGTTCTCTTGTTTCACTAGTTATATTAAATCCAGATGCAGCTAACTTTATTTTTTTCCATTCTAGACTTCATATCGTATAAATAACATTAAATTCTTTAATCATTTACTTATACTATTATCTTCTGCTTCCTCTGAAGGCCGTTCGTTGCCATGTTCTCAGCTAAACTTGTGGCATTGATGTTTCCACCTAAGTAAATAACATTGCAGCGTATTTTTCAGTTGTGTGTGAAATTTTAAAGCTCGTAAATGCCATTCCAATTTATCATATAAAGAGTACAGTGGTATCATTTCATTTTTGTTTATCGTTATCCTTAACAATAACATTAACAGTTCATGTACATATACCACAATGAGTAAATCTTCTCGTTTAAATCGTGTTTTTAAGCTCTCTACAGCTTTACTGTAATTATTTTTAGTTGGCGAAAAACTAGTGACACGACTACCATCTACTGTTGCTTGAATACATATTGAAATTTATCTTCAGCTGTTAACTCTTCGTCTTCGTGGATTTTACGAAATTGGTCACAAAACTGTAGTCACTCCTTTATGTTCCTCTCAAACTTCTTCAATTCGATTTCTGGTAGTTTGAATTTACGGTGGAAATTTCGTAATATTTTCGTAAATCGTACAGACATTTCTGACTCCCTTTCCTCTTCTAATTCATCTTGAACTGACTCTTCAACTGTGGGCGTAAGAACGTTTTGTACATCTATTTTTAATTTTTCTTACTTAAGTTGGTACTCATCTAATGATGTTGTTTCTCGGTCATATTCATCATCGTTTAGATTGCAGTCCAACATCAGATTAAATGTTATTTTGTCTAATTTTTCTATTTTATTTGCTCTTTTTTCCGAGTAATAATAAATTAGCCTGAATTTCCGCTTTATCTGGGACCCCCTTCTTTATTTTGGCATTCAGCTTTTCATAAATTTTTGTGAACGCACGTTGTTCTAATGTACGCGATATCTTCTCACAAACTACAAGTATCAGCACCTAATTTCGAATTTGAACAGCACGCTTAAAAGTCCTGTCACGGCCGCCACTTTGTGTTAGGTACACAAAGAATATACGTGTGTTTTTTAGATACTGATAGAAACATTGGTAAAACATAGAACTATCAAAAATGTCACAAAATTAACTGATTATATACTTGAACGAACTCAAAAACTGATACAATCATAGCTATCTAATTTTAATGTCATCTTCTTACAATGCCAACTCTATCAACCAACGCAACAAAATATGATCAGTTACTTACTTGAAAAGTATCTTTCTTTACGACCAAGAAATGTATCAAGCAAGTCATTGGTTGAAGTAATGTGGCTTCTGTGTCGTTTGATCATACAGTCAATGTTACACAATTGATAGTAAAAAACTCTAATCAACTTGAATTCAAAAATCAAACAATAATATTAGCAGATTTAATATTTACCTTAAATATATATATATATATATATATATATATATATATATATATATATATATATATATATATATATATATAGTAATTAGTTCATTTATTTATAATTATTGTACTGTAAGATAACTTGTTTTATAAGACTTTAAATTCAATTTTAAAAATTTAATAATTTCTTGACAGTATATCATACAAACAATTTATAACCTAAAAACTTAAATAACCAAACACAAACACATACGAGTATAGCATTTGAACAGTAAACATATGAATATATGTCAACGAGCTTGCATAGTAATGCAGATAAAATTCAAAAATAATAAATATGATAATATGAATAACATAGTTGTTATATTTGACATAAGTACACTATATCTCCTAGTTGATCCACACGTCATCAATTTCTGGTGCTAGAATTACAAAACTTTTATCTAGCATCTTTGTCGTACAAACACTGCATTATTCGTTATTTCATTGTCGTCCGTGTTTAGGAGAGATATAAGCTATTTCCGTCTAACCAACGGCAAAAAATGAAATAAAACCTGTATTGTAACCGCGGTAACGTGTCATTTGAAATTTTTTGAATTATTGAATATTCAAGTCATTCTGTCATTCATGTGATTAAGGTGATTTGGCGTCAAAAATAATTTGTGCTACGTTTTCGTTGTGTGTTGGTAATTTTGTTAATTCTTGTTTATTTTATTTATTTATTTATTTATTTATTAAATTAGCTGTATTACATTTAACAATGTTTCAGCACGTCAAGTATAACAAAAAAACATTAAAATATAAATACATAATAAAGTATACAAATTTGAGTAAAAATTTCCTAACTGTGTTTCATGGTTTTAAAATCAGACTCAAGATATTCATTAATAGAATAAAAAGCATTATTAATCAAACAAGTTTTGATTGCCATTTTGAATTTTTTTATACTTAAATTTTTGACATTGTCCGGTAAAACATTATATAAATCAAGGTTTAATGAATTTTTTATAGATTTTGTAAGTCTTAGTTTAGGTTTACGCAATAAACTGGCTGATCTTGTACTATACCTGTGAAAATCGCTATTTCGATTTAACAAATCTTTCGAATTATGAATCTCAATAAGAGTTTGATAAATAAAAATTGAAGATAGTGTCATAATTTTAGCTTCCATGAAATGTAATTTGCAATGATGTCTGAAATTCAAATTATATATTATTCTAATTGCTTTTTTCTGCTGCACAAAAACTTTATGTACAAGAGGTGAGTTGCCCCAAAGAATAGTTCCATACGTGATTACAGAATGGAATAGTACAAAATAAACTAGCTTAAGAGTATCTATAGTAACAACCGATTTTAGTTTTCTTAACAAGAAAGTAATGCTAGCTAGACGGCTACATATTAATATAACATGAGCATTACCATTTAGTTTATCGTTAATATGCAAGCCAAGAATATTAACTGACTTGTCTTCATTTAGTTCAGGTTTTAGTTGTGATTATATATTCTTCTTCTTATTTGTAGAATAGAGTTTTATATATAGACGAACCGTTTTGCTAGTTCAAAGTATATTTGAAGAACTTAAAATAGAAAATATGTATGTTATCATGAGTTGTTTTAAAAACGTCGACATATCTTTCTTATACGTTTGCGCGGTAAATTCGCGCCAGTGTGAGGACTGTCATTACTTGTTGCCGTGCACTTTCAGTCGACCACAATTTGGAAAATATTTTGCGTTGCTTTGAGATAGCATTTAGTTTATATGTAATTTGTGTATTCCATTTACTTTCATCTGTTTCTTGAACTTTGACGTATACTTTGTCAAAGTGAGTATAAAGATTTTCTTCGTCCGCTTTTTATAAAATTGTCTATTTATAATTTATCGTAGATCTTATAAATATTATACAATTAAATTTTTTAGAATCAATAGCATATATATATTTCATAAATATTTTATTTTATTTTTCATCATTGTTATTAATGGCACACAACCTATTTTCAATCGAAGTATTTTGTTCCTGTTATAGTTATTGAACTAATTTTTTTATTTGACAAAACCACAAAATATGTAAACTTTAAATCCATGTTAAATGCTTGAGAAATTTGTAATCAGATTTTTAATGAAATTCAACTGTACTTATGTCATTCGACGAACCGATGTTATCAATTTTTGTCGCCTTTCCTGTTCCCAGGGATAATGAAGGAAGCAGTAAAATTGAATTTTATTATCCCCGTTATATTTAGATTTGCACTCTGTGACATAACAAATTTCACAGCATTTTACCACGGTTTTCGTGCTCATATTTACGCGTCTTCACGAACTGCCAACTGTCATTTAAACATCCCAACCCAGCGCTAGTGTTAAAAAGTCCGCAAGTGGCGCGACGATCCGTACTTGGCTAGTCTATATTTATTTTTATTTTCGAGAGACGTGAACACTTTTATAAGAACTTATTGTTTATATCGTTATTTTTATGTATAATTTTATTTTTGTAGCTCTGAATGAGCATTAAAATATATGATTTTAAAATTATCATACATTTATATGAATCATTGAACAAAATTAGTAGGTATTGTTTGCTATTTTCACTGACAATTATAAATAAACAAATTGATTACGTTTGTTGTTGCTTGGCGACTTTAGAGCAATGGCGTGTTTTACTCTTGAGATTATGAACTCTTTTTAGTACGTTTATCAGGAATTATGATGCAGGTACAATAATAGTATACTGTGCAACAAGTTCGGAAAAGCACCTATTGCCCACGAGGTGAAACCGAGGGCTGGAATCACACAAGTGGACAACAGGTGTTTCTGCACGAGTAGCACACTATACTTCTTTTACGACCACATTTTTGATAAGATATAAATAATTTATTTTTAATTAAGAATATATTTTTTTCTTGCTAATTAATTATACATTAAAATTAATACAATAATTACTTTTACTCTACGTGATCTGCAACTACCAAATATTTTACAATTTTTAAATCAAAATATACATTTATAAATACTAACATTATATTACAGTTGGCAACTTTTATGAGGAATAATTTCTCATACCTTATCCCGCGACTCTGGTAAATGAACTTTTGGGCTTTTTAAAGCATGGGAATGTGTGAGAAATCATTTCTCACACCTTATCCCACGACTGTGGGAAATGAATAACTTTCGGACTTTGTAAAGTATGGGAAAAGTGCAATTTTCTGTAGTTGTAAAAAAATATTGTATGCTCCACGGGTATTACTACATGATGTTTATAGGCATAAATTTCTTTCTTCACATCCTTGGTTTATAAAATATTATAATGATCTGCTGTCCTGCACATAGTTTCTCAAATTTATCTATAAATTTTAAATAATAGTTTATAAGATTCAGCTTTGATTTATTTTATCATCCAATATCTCAATGGTACAAGCGTACAAGTAATGAAAACTGTAGCGTAAACGTAAACGAATATACCATTCGTGAATTAATTAAATTCAATAATCTACATTACTATATTATTGGGTTCGTAAACATCTTATCATAGCAATTTAAGTGTACATGTTCAAAATGTTTGCTTGCGGTATACTAATTACATAATTAATTGATTCTTGAAAGCAATCATTTATAACCCAAGTAGGTAGGTATGTTGTTTTATAGTTTAGACCAGTGGTCCCCAAATTTTTAATGTGTTGAGCTACTTTAATAATTTTTGAACAGAGAGCAAGTTACCTACACTTGGTGGGGCAAGATATCTAGAAAAAAGTAATTCATGGTCAAATGCTTTATAATTGAAAGTTACATTTTTTAAGGGACGTGAAGCTTCATGTATTTCCCTTTTCATGTACAAAAATAAATTGCCAGATTACAGAATATTTTAGAAAAGAGAATATATTTAACAGATTTAATATTTATTAATGATGTACTGATCAGGACGCAGGGTGCAACGAAACATGATGACAAATTACGGAAATTTCTATTATTCTTTTTTTATACCAGTAAGCTACCGAAAGAATCCACACGAGCTACCGGTAGTTCGCGATCGTTGAGTTGGCGTTTCTTGGTTTAGACGAATAAATTTTAGTAACATAACTGTTGGAACACAAAATTTTTATACTTCTCTGATAATACAAACATATTAAATGCATAAAAATAATACCTGTAGACATTAGTTTTATGTACAAAAATATTTAAATTCCTAAAATTAATAAAAAACTGTATATGCATTTCTCTCAAAAAAATCGTTATGTAAGTGTATAAAAATATTAAATCACTAAATTCAGAATTAAATTATCTAAAGAATAAGGCAGAAAAAAAATGTATTCCCAATTAAATTTAATCCATCCGATCTATTTCAGTTACTAGCAATACGCAAACTTCAAGTTCTCCATTCCATAATTTTATTTCCTCTATTTGTTTTAAAACCCGAATTAATATTCTCTTTAATTAAATTCGCAAATAGTGTAATGAAAATTAGTTGCATTGCATTTATTTTTTTGTGTAAAGCTTTAACGATTCAAGAATTTAAAGCATCTCAGCTACTCAAAACTTTCTTAATAAATATTTGTTCACAAAATGAAACAATAATTAGTTCTTAATTAATTTGTGCAAGTAATTATCTGTAAAGAACCAATTAGCAAAACATTATATTGCTGTTGTAGTGACAAATTATTTACATAGTTGTTTCAAAGTTTCGTGAAAGAGCTGCTAGATAACTTGTTTTATAGTATTGATTGTTATTTTCTTTAAATATTTATTCAGCTGATGTTAACTGCAGCAAATCAATTTTGTTACCATTGATTAGACAAGAATATATACAGCGGTTAAACATTTTTAGTTGTTACAAACAGCATAAAATTATTAAAATTCAAAACTGATTAAAAATAAAAGAACATCACTCTGCAGCTATTAAATTATTATTATTAAATACGGTAATGTGTTTTTATTGAAATATGTATAATTTTTTAAACACAATAATGTAAAAATAGTACATTAGAACACAAGTATCATAAAGCAATCTATTAACGTACGAGTTTTCAAAGAACGAGTGCATTAACAGGCCTTAAGATACATGTTTTTTATACTATTTTTCTACTGAGCTAATTTTATTCACTAAAGCCCTTTGAAAATGAAATACATTTTGGCAAAAAAATTTATAGTGCCTAATATCTCTGAAACAATAAAGATTTTCTATAAAATAAATCAAATTTAACCACTCGCAGATCCCTGTAGTGTTTTGTCTTAAAATATAACATATGAAATTTTAAACCAATAAGGCCCTGTAAAAAAAGAAATAAATTTCGGCAAAAAATAGATAGTGTTCAATATTTCTGAAACTATAAGGATTTTCGAAAAATAAATCAAATTTTATCCCCCGCACATCCCCTGTCGTGTTTTGGCTTAAAATATATCAAAATTTCAAACCGTTAAGGCCCCCTGAAAACAAAATAAATTCTATTAAAAATAGATAGTGCTTAATATCCCCGCAGGCACCCCATTGTGATTTAGCTTAAAATATAGCATATCAAAATTTTAAACCATTAAGGCCCTTTGAATTCGAAATAAATTTTGGCAAATAGTAGACAATTGAAATTTCACATTTTGTCAGTGTTGTGAATTTTATGTGATTGTTTACATTAATACATTGTATCAAAACATAGCTACCTATATATACTCAGGTCTTCTAAACGACGTATTTTCAGTGATAAACAGTGTTTTTAGACTCATAGAAACATCGAAATAGAAAATAGTTTTTTATGCAATAAGTGTGTAAAGTAATATTTTTTGTAGAGTGCGATGTTTGTAGCACGAGACAAGAAACACTGTTTTACACACGTATTGCATACATTTTTCCTACAACCGAAATGTTACTGATGTTTCCCATAAAACTGAGTGTACATGCATCCAGCACTTTCAAATGCTGTTAGTGCTGTGCGTTCTCATAATACCGTACAAAATGTGCATTAATATTAATGTAATATTAATATTAAAAATTAGAAAATTACTTTACGCACGGTTGTGTGAAAAAATATAGCAAATATTACTTATACGAGTACTACTAAAATTTAAAATATAAAGTATATTTATTTATCTAATGAAAGGTAATAATAGAGTAGGTACTTTATTTAATAGTGCGTTCGTAATACGGTTTCCAAAACATACTTTCTTTTCTATTAGTACCTATATATAAATTAAATTATTATGGAGTGGATGTCTTTTGTTATTGAAGCATAAATGTAAATCCAATTATCTTTCTTAATTCAATAAATGATCTGTGAATACAAGACATTTTCTTCGCCGAAGTTTTATGGATGATTAGGATATTAAAATTATTTTCATATATGTATAGTCATATGTCATACAATATTTTTCTTTAAAATAAACTTAAATCAATTTCATTTTCCATTAGTGACCAAGATACAATAATTCGTTTTAGATTTACGTATATACCTACATGTTACCTACATGTTTAGTAATTAGTGTACATTATACAATGTCGTGTTATTAATATTTTAATACCATTTAAATCACACATGAACCAACAACAGAATTTTCCACAAAGTAGATTACCGTGAAACTCTTAATCCATTTATTATCTACATTAATAAACGAGCTTTCCTATATACCTTGCATTCGAAAACTTTGAACGCAAACGTTATTACATTATCCATTTACGTACCAGAATATCAAATATTGTAAGTAGCATTACATGGGGAATTTTAGAAATATAATTAAAATAACGATATAATACTATACAGTGTATCACAACAAGGAAAAAAAAAATGAGGGGAATTGGTACATAACATATTCCAATTTGCGATAATAATAATCGAACATACATGTACGCTTGCATGAAAGTAGTTTATTAAAACTAGAATTTTACATTAGATGCCAATAATTTTCAATGCAAATATTTATACATCCACGTGTATTGTTTGAAATTATTTTATATTTAGAACGTTGAAAAATATACTAAACAAAACAAGAAACTTGTTTAATAAACCAATATTTTATAATAGAAAAATTCAGTGACCTTTATCCGATAAAAGTGATACGGTAGTTCGTGCACTTAAATGAAAAACTAAAATATCTACACTTTTTATTTCTATTTTGTGAATTTTTAATACAAAATAAATTATACATTGTATTACTTTTAGATCTTAAAGCTTAAATTGCGCTTAATATTTTATGTATCTACAGGGTGTTATGTAAGTAATATGCCATAGTTCAAGGTATGATAAAGAGAACTGAAAGAAGTTATAATTTGAAATCTATTCTGCAAAATTTGTCAAGTTGTAAAAGTTATGGGACTATAAAGCCGACCAATTACGAACAACATATTTGTTGGTTTTTATAAATATCGTTAAATTTGCAATATGTACTGTAGTATTTAGATATTTAGAAATGCCTGTTAGATTCACTAGTCAAGAATACACCGATATGCATTTGGTTTACAGTCGCCAAAGTGACATCTATAATCCGCATCTGATTTCAATCCTTCAAAAATGACAAGTGTTAATTTCTCTCAAACTACTATGATTCTTTATTCAAATATATAATTGTTATCGGTCCATGTTGCAGTGCTTTTGCAAATGCAACAAGAACGTTCGAATTTTCGAATTATAAGCTTGTAATTGCTATGTGTCAATAAAATTTGGGAATTTTACTTATTGTTGGTTAATATTTGCAAGTCTGTCATGTGAAATATGTTTTCATAATGTGTTAAAACTATTTAAATGCATAATGCATATTATGGATGGTGCAAGTAATCCAAATAAAATGAATAATTATTGTATAAATATTTTCCATAATTTTGTTTCGCGTAATGCAAATAAATTTTATTTAAACAAAGGGTACTATACTGAGCGTTGTACATGTCGGAAAACCATACCTGTTGTAATTAACCGTGTTGATTGTTCTAATCCAACTGTTCCATACTCATACACGTTGCAGGGTTTTGCAAAGGTGATAATCACAATCTGTGCCCAAGTGACATATACATTATTTAATTTTGTTTTTTTGTAACATTATTACGCAATACTGCAACTAACTTTTACTGTAAATAAGATACTTATGTATTGTTCTGCATAATGATTATATTTTTGTTATTATTTAAAACGAAAATTATCCTTGTATCCGTTTAAACATTAGACAATAATTTTTTTGCACTACTTGTATTGAACTATATATCTATTACATCCGTATTTACTAACAGGTAAGTGGTCTAAACATTTGTTTAAAAATTTTCCTTGACGATGGAACTTAATATATATCTTATACTTATTTATAAATAAATAAATACATAATAAAAATTTCTATACACATTGCACAAATAAGGCGCAAAATTCTATATAAATGTTCGGGAATACGAAATAAAGAAAATATGTCAAGAGTATTGTTTCGTTATATTTTTATTACTTCACTGTTTATACTATTTAAGTCACATAGAAAATAACAACATCTGAACAATTCCTATGTCAGATGTCAAACAGGCCGTATTTTATAAAAATGTAAGCTTTATTTATTGGCAGAAACCACTCAAGACGGTCTCATCGCTCTAGAGCTGCAAAATCGCCAAGAGATGTCAGTAAAATTACTAAAGTAAAATAATTTACCGCGAAACGATATCGAAATCGTATCAACACTCAATACGTCCTGATTATACAAACAATAGAAAACATAGGACGTGGCATATCCGAAGACAGAGCGGGTATATTTATATTAAGAAAATAGGGAGTCTTAACATGAAATTGCAAAAATTGTATAATGTTCAAGAAAAATGATTAATAATGTCTTCAAATTTAAAGATAAACGAGAAAGTCGTGGCAGAAAAAATAAAATATTGACCTAAATTGATAGACGAATTATTATTTGCATTTCGAAAATAGGTACTTTCAAATCTTCAAAAGACGTAAAAAAATAATTATTTGCATGGTAGATCGCGTAGAAAAGTCTTTTTATCTTTAAAGAATATGAGAAACAAATTAAAATTTGCTAATAATTATACTAATTGGGATAGTAACAACGGTATTAAAAAATGGAGAAATACTTTTTGGACAAATGAAAGAAAGATAAACTTCATAGGCTCCGATGGTAGAAATCTATGCTTTTGTATACGTTTTTAAAGTAATTTATTACATGGCTCCGTTTCAATGACCACCACTATATATACGTAACTAATTACGAGTAGTTAGCCCTACCGTGATTGGCTTACAAACTTGCGGCCGGTATTTTCAACTTTGGTTCAACTTAGCCGTCGCTTATAAGAACAATGTGGCATCGAAAAATTGACACATGTGTAATTTTAGTTAACTGACTGTTTAACCGGAGATGAAAATATCGGGCCTTAATCTATAATTCTGGGAAATTGACAATCATGTAAATTTTCCGGAATATTATAATAAGTATAATTTTATATTCATTTTCAATTCAAAAACAGTTTATTAAAAATTAAGCTATTGTACGAGTATTTCATTCATGTAATTTAATTTCATTCTTGAATTCTAGTTTAGATTAAGAAGCTTCGGTCGCCAACCACCGAGTATGTGTTTCACTTCTACAGTATTGATAATTTCATTTTAAAATGTCAGCAGCGCATATTATTTATTTATGAAATTTAATACGAAAATTACTGATGTAAAATTAATTTTAAATATAGCAAAAATGTCAAAGCCACATATTAATGATTAATTAATGTATAAATACACACAATTTATATGAATACATGAAATATAGTATATGTAAACTGCGTTGGAGCGTTGGTGAGCAGAAAATTCCCCACAATATAAAACTTATAACTACGAATATAAATCACATAAATTTAATTATGTAATTTTTTAAACTGGAAATTTGTAACAATTAACAGGATTTTCAATATTAATATTTTTTATTGTATATTCTCAATTATTGCATGAAATAATTACACTCGGTAAAAATGTTAATATTAAATATACTATTTTTCTGCTTTTGATAATCAATGTTTGTTTGGTGAATGAAACACTAAATTAAAACTCGTAACATGAGTTAAATAAAATATATATATATATATATATATATATATATATATATATATATATATATATATATATATATATATATATATATATATTTATAATTTTAAGTAAAATATCATATTTTCCTTCATAAATGAATATAACCTCAAGTGAAGTAGAAATGATATTTTTATTTTTAAAACGCCCTTATTATTTCATACTTATAAAAATTTTCATCGCACACAACTATAAAGCAACCCCTAAAAGCCAAATTATACGTCCGATGAGTTCAATTTTACTGTACCACTGTAGTTGAATGAAAGAAAACATTTTTTTTATTAGACGATTTTAGGGGCCCTTCAACTGCTGGGTTATTAGGACCCCATAATATAGTACTACACCACTATAGTATAAATACATAGTTTTGATCTTATATATATATATATATATATATATATATATATATATATATATATATATATATATATATATATATATATATATATATACCTACATCATTATATTTTATGCACAAGTTTGATATCAGTAAGATATTGTATTACGTTTCGCATGGCTTCACAGTAGTTTTTTAGGGTTTCGGGTACTGTGTTTCGTATTTTATATTTTTGTCTTTGATTGTTACATTCAATTAATAAATGTTTTACTGTTATATTTATATTACATTTCTCACAAATTGGGGGTTGTGTCTTCTGGAGTATACGTTGATGTGTTAGGGCTGTATGTCCGATATGTAATCGTGTGATGACTTCTTGAAGTGTCCGGTTGTTGGGAGTTCTCCAAAAAGATGTGCTCTTGATTTCCCTAAGTTTATTGTTCGTTACGTTCGTCCATTCTATGTTCCATAAGTCGTGGATTTTGGCCTTCAGTAAATATATTATATCTGAGCTAATAGATGTGGTGTCTATGATTTCTTTTTGGTACGCTTCTTTCGCGGCTATTTTTTTTAATTTCCCTCTATGCATGAGAAGGAGTCCAGAGGAAACAAAATTTATGTTTAAGGAAGTTTTATAAAGTGTATGGATTCCAACATTTTTGTGACATGAGGTGTCGGATTTTTTAGGTTTTTTTTAGCTTTTGAAGGGTACATAAGGAGCTGGTGCATATTATGTAATGTATCATTAAAAAAATTATAGCTTCTATGATACTGAATACTTCGGCTAAGTATGAGCTGATTGAGTGTGGTGAATGGTAGTATTCTGTTGTGTCTTTAGTGACTACTGCTGCTCCTGTGACGTAGTTTTTCTTCGACCCGCCAGTATATATGGAGCAGTGGTTCACGTATTTTGTGAATTTTATTTCTTGGAAAAGTGTAGTGTATTCCTTTTTTGTTGTTGACCTCTTAGGAAGTTTAGTGATATATAGGTTGACTTCAGGTTCGTTTAACATCCAGTGTGATATGAAGAAAGGGATATTTGGTTCAATTTGCGGGAGGGAAAAATTGCATTTGTTAGTGTAAATATACTTGTAAAGAGGTGTTGTATTTTTTATTACCGGGATGTTTCTGTTTACTGAGAAAATTTGGAAATAAGTCGGGATTTTTGGATTGTCGGCGAGTTTTGTAACAAAGGATATAGTGAGTTCTTGTCTTTGTAAATGGAGCGATTCTTTGTCGACTTCGCATAGTATACTACTTACTGGACAAGTTCTGAATCCTATAGCTCTTCTAATTCCTGTATTATGTATTAAATCTATCAGTTTTAAAAGATATGGTTTCGCATTGGCGTAGAGCATACATGCGTAATCTAATTTAGATCTTATAGTTACTCTACATAGTGAGCAATGTCTTCATGTCTGCTCCCCATTTATTATTACATAGGGCTTTAATTTAGTTTATTAAAAGAAAACATTTACTGTAGGAAAAACATTGTGAATTCAACAAAGGTGTCTGCTCACCTAAACAGTCGGACACTGAATTTTTATATTGCAGATGAAAACAAAGCGAATCACTATCAGATTTTACTATATTTTATTTGTCGTATATAAAATTATTGAAGTTTATTGAATATGGTTTTAAGAACTAAAAAGTCTGTAAAACAGAAACATTTTGGTAAATTTGCTTATCTAAATGAATTTGACTTATTTTTAGGTTGGTTGTTTAAGTTTTCATTTTTAATCTTGAAACACCGTTTATTGAATCAAGGAAAGAAAAAAAAGATGCTAGCCGGCGGGATTCGAACCCACGATCTCAACATTTGTACTGTTGTGAATTTGAATTGAAAGTTTTATTTTTAAATTTTTGTATACAGACATATTGTACATAAATTGTGGACACATGGAGCGTATTCACCAGACCAGTGTGCAACTACGCAGTACGTAGAGCAATCTCAATTCCGAAGAATTTGTGGATTCTCTACGTATCTGCGCTGAGCGACACTGGCTGGCTACGCCCCATGGTGGCACAATGTGAAATGTTTTATATTTACATTATTTAGGTTTTCCTAGCCTGTGGCTTTACAACCTAATTTTATTTACATATGGACAACCTTCTGATAAATGTATTTGTTAGAATATGGTAAGGAGTTAGTGGCGCTGTGATAATGATTATTTATTTATACAGGAAAAAATATACAAAAAACCTGTTCCAAATAGTTCCCTTATACCTACTTATTATTAAAATGAATGTTTAATGTGTACTGTTGTGTGTTACCAACTACACCACGGCTGGACTACAAATCCGCCAGTCTATACAATCTTTTCTTGAGTTATATTCTCATATAACTCATTCTCATTTTCATCAAATATTTTCGTATTCCTAGACATTAACATGAATACAGTAATAGTAGTTTTTCTTTGTTTACCTAAAATAAATAAAATATTTAAAATAAATATTATTTCGATTTATTTCATGAAATATTTTGTTAATGTTCTAAGAATGGTGATAATGTTGCTACATTTGAATTCAAACAAAAAGAACGAATAGCAGGTCTAGTTCCAATTATCGATTTGGGTAAATTTGCTTACCTGAATTTTACTTCTTGTTTTTACGTTTGGTGTTTAAGTTTTTTGTTTAATCTTGAGTATTGTTTTCCTGTTCCTAGAAATTAATATATGTAGATGTATAAAGGATGGTGACTAGTACTCCTGAATATAGACCAATAACATATAAAGTAAAGTTTCAAATTAAAGTTGTAGAGCATAAAAACCTGCATCTGAATCAATAAGCAATATTGTAATAAAAGTAGGAGCACTACAAGTAGAGTGGAAAGTGCTTGAATGAAAAACGGGTATGAAACTTTTGAACTTACTGCAAGAGTGTTACATACTATTTTTTAAAAATATAAAGTCACAGTCACAAAACAATACTGTTTACTTTTTTCATTCTGCTGATTCAGGTTACGGAATCTCATATGTAAAATCTTGAGACCCTGTAATAGCCTATGGATACTACTCTTATTCCAAGCGCTGGATGGATCCAGGTGCATTATGTTCGACGCGATAATGAAATTAAGAAATTACATATTTCGAATTGATATATAGAAAACCGCGGAATTTCAATTTGTATGACTAGTGTTTTAGTCATTTATATCAAATTTATGTCTAACTTAAAGTAAAGAAAGCAATTAGATTAATATTAAACGATTTCTTATTCTACTATTGTTTATTTCTGTTCAATTACATAAAGCTAATGGTACGTAAAAAGGTTTTTGTATTTTAATAACAATAATATACAAGAATTTAAATATTTCTTTTAGATATTCAATATTATTATTACTTTATTAATGTTTTACGGTTGTGCATTTGATAATGTGCATATGTAGCGAATTGGTTTTGATGATTATGAATTGATGGAAATGATCCAGATAAACACTATCATTCATGCCTAAGAGGGATTCAAACCCGGAACCTTTGCTTTGTGATTACGTTGCTGCTATGCAATTTTTGTCGGTTGTCAACATAATTTTTCATTCTTTATTATTCTGATATATAAATATGTCAAAAATGCATGCATTTATGTCATGTGCTCCAGATATGCTGCTCTCCGGAGTATTGGGCTACATCGATGAAAGTATTATTACCAATCTTTGCAATCAATGTAAACAAAAATTTGATGAAACCAGAAAATAAACTTTTTTCCGTTAATTTTTCTACTTTAAAAATTTGTTGGGTGTATTCCAAACTATTGCTGGTCGCTGGTCCTCCTTGATATTGCCTTTATACACACTAGGTTTCCTACTACATAATTAATTTTGCTCCCAAGCGCCAGACGGCGATACGTGCAACATTGTCTCAATTGTTTTAATGGTCGTAAGCCATCTATGAAGGGTACATATGATCCGTGCTACTCATTTTACTTCAAATTGTATAGTTTTTACATTAGTGACTAATATAATAAATTTTGAAAAAGAAAATGATATAGACCGGGCGCCAAGAAACATTCCGTTTGAAAAAACCGGTGGATTCATTCTGATTAATGATTTAAGTTCAGAAAGACCTAAAGAATGAAATTCTGAATGTTGCCGGACAAAGTCGGTGGTCAATTTTTTTTATAGGGGGCATAAGAATTATTGATGAAATCGCCGTGACGGTCATGAAAATGTAGTTTATTACTACTAAAAAGTTGTTTCTCTAGGGTATGAAATTACATCACGAATATTATGAAATACAAATTTAATATGGTAAAAAAGCCGCGTGCCGGAGTGTTTGGTCGCGAATCTGGGGAATCGGGTTCGATCCCGACCGATGCCAAAAAGAAATATTTCGAATTTAAATGGCACTAAAGTTACCCTTGTGGTGCACTCTCCACACATCAATAAATTCCCGTGAGGTGACACCTGGTAAACGCCTGCACGGTTGCCGGATACGACCGATGGTTGTTTTCTTTGTTTCCCTCTCCGCAGCAGTTTATACCAGCTCCAAAGTGTTGCAGCGGACCATGTTGTACCGGATACGGTTTAGACGTTTTAGTTATAATAGAGTTTTTATATAACGTTGAACTAGATAGTGTGGTAGATTATTTTGATTGCTGAATTAACAAATTTTAGTGCAAATTCTAATAGTTGTTCCAGAAAAAGCAGATTGATGATAAAATTGTCTTAGTTAGCGGCATTACATTTAAACAAGCTTGTGTTGCCAGATCATAGCCCATCGACCCCTTTCGTCCCTGTATTAGTAAAAAAATTCGCACTTTATTGAGCTATATCTCTTAAACAATATGGTCAAAAAAGTTATTTTTATTTTAATATTTCTTATTTATAGATTTCTATAAACACATGTTTTAAACTAAAATGGGAAATACTGTTTTGAAGCTACAGTGAAAAATATGACATTTACTATTGCTTTGTATAGAAAACACATACAAAAAGGGCTCTTTTTGATTGCATTTATCTCAAATTTGAGATGATCAATCGATTTTACCAATAAGAAAATATCTAAATATTATTGTTCTGTACAACAACCAGCCACTGAGGGAGCAAGCCAGCTCAACTTGACGCCGGCTACAAGCCCGAGTAAATGGTGAGGGTTGGTCGTAGGAAAGGCATCCGACTGTAAAATCTTCGCCGAAACCAAAGACGGAAAGTGTAGGATCGGAAAGTGATAGAAGGGCTAGGATGTTCCTCGCAAATGACATGCAGTTGTAGGCTCGCCTGACCTCTGTGCCAAGTCGGTTAAGACTACCCCGTCATGGACGGTCGGGGTTAGAAAAGCCAGTCCTCAGGATTAGAACTCTCAATCTCTGGAGTATGAGGAAGGGCAAAGAGAAGGAGGAAGGATTGTGACGCAAAAGACTTGAGTGAGGATGTGGGGAAGAACAGTGTGAAGAAGATGTGTTGGACAGGAATGATTGGAGGAGAAGAGCAAGGAAAAGCGACCCCTAAGAAGAAGAAGAAGAAGAAGAAGAAGAGGAGGAGGAGGAAGAAGAAGAAAAATAAGAAGATACTATCTAAAAAAGATAAGTTTTTTTTGCAACTACACGACATTGTTCTGCAGTCTGAATTATATTTGCAAGACCTAATTAAAGAGTCAGGCAGAGGAGGTTTTATCATTTCGTCGGATGTAATTTCGAATTTCGTAATTCATAGCCGAATTGGAGGAAGTGCAGAGGCTCGAACAGTGGTTGTAATGATTTTTACCATAAATATGTTTGGGTCGCAACTCTTAAACAATGTATAAATAAAGCATCAGAAGTACAAATAATTTTAGTTAAATTTAAATTGAATTACGAATAATTAACTTGTAGCGTATTTCATCTCATGTGATTTTTTGTTTGGCAAACAAATAAGTGCAGACTTCTTCAATCTGATGAAAGTGCATCGGAGTTTCTGGGGTATTTCCAAAAGTAGAGAGAGCACCTTGAACAAATACTTGTGATGAAGCATACAGACATTGTTTCTTAATTCCTACCCGGCTTGTCGCGTCGCAACCAGTTAGGGCACGCAACCCACGTAAAATATTACAAATATTTTCATTAAGTGATTCAGCTGCTAAATAAAAGCTTAAAAGAATTATTTTTATTCGCTCCTTTAAACCAAATACCCCGGCAACCAATGTTCGACAGTGTACGCCAGTAGGGAATTCCAAGCATGAAAATATCAGTGTCCGCACTCTTTATAACAACATCCTCAATACCTCCACGTACGGTATGAAAAATATGGCTAAACATTCTACAATCCGCTTCACATTTAACTCAGCAATCAAAATAAACTATCACACTATCTAGTTTGACGTTATGTGAAAATTCTTTTATAACTAAAACGTCTAAACCGTATCGGGTAAAATATGGCCCGCTGCAACTCTTTGGAACTGGTATAAACTGCTGCGGAGAGGGAAACAAAGAAAACAACCATCGGTCGTATCCGGAAACCGTGCAGGCGTTTACCAGGCGTCACCTCACGGGCACTAATTGATGTGTGGACCACCACAAGGGTAACTTCAGTGCCATTTAAATTCGAAATATTCCTTTTTGGCATCGGTCGGGATCGAACCCGGTTCCCCAGATTCGCGACCAAATACTCAGGCACGCGGCTTTTTTACCATATTAAATTTGTATTTCATAATATTCGTGATGTTTGTAATTTCATCCTCTAGAGAAACAACTTTTTATTAATAATAAACAACGTTTTCTTGACCGTTATAGTGATTTCATCAATAATTCTTGTACCCCCTATAAAAAAAATTTACCACTGACTTTGTCCGGCAACATTTAGAATTTTATTCTATAAGTCTTTCTGAACTTAAATCATCAATCAGAATTAATCCACCGGTTTTTTTCAAACGGAATGTTTCTTGGCGCCTGCACTAATAATATGATTTCACAAATAAACATGCATATTTCGATAACAATTACCGATATTATTGCATAATAAAGTGTAACATTTGTTTTTTATTGCTTTATTTGCTTCTTTATACATTTCTGATTACTATAAGATATGTTGTAGATTTATCGAGTTATAAAAACTGCTTTGTAAAATGAAAGGAACTAAGGAATAACCGTTGATAAAAACGGTAATTTGATATTTTGTAGAACATTGGCAGTTTTTCATACTCAAATAGACGTTTCTGAATGAATACAGCTTAGGTTGACTGAAGTTGTCATTAAAGATAAATTCGGAATTATTTTCTTATATCATTCTGTATTTCCTTTATTTTCTTTTATATTTGAAGAATTTGCGAACACATATTTTTTTCTTTCATTTAAACGAATGATTGATATTTGTAATAGAATTATTTATATTTCTTCAGCTTGGTTAAGAATGAATATAGATATTTGAAATTTAAAATAAGTGTATACCTTATTTGAAAATAACTGTTGTATAAATAAATAAAATAAAATAAATATAAATATATCATCACTGTTGTATAAAAGAAGCACATATATTAAATAGGATGGACGGATTTTGAAGGCCACCATTGGGATCTCGGAAACTGCGAGTATAAAAGATACGATCTTGTTGTGCTTTTGTTTTGCCAAAAATCTTCATAGGCTACTATATGGAACGAAAAACTGATTTTGGTCGAAATTTTCATTTTCTAATAACTTTACAGATATATTTCAAATAAAAAAGTTGATATTCTTATTGTTCATCCAACGAAGTACGAACATAATTTTTATCGGTATATTTTTCAGATATAACACAAACCTACATTACATTTTTTACCTCTCGGATTACCGAAGGTAAGACAGGTAATGTTTTATGTTTAAAAATTCGATAGTGAGTTTTCAGTTAATAAGCACAAATTAGGGTCCCCAAAACACGGTTTTACCTTTTTTACGAAGATTTCTGCGTGTGTGTATGTATGTATGTATGTATGTATGTATGTATGTATGTATGTAAGTATGTATGTATGTATGTATGTATGTATGTATGTATGTATTAATGTATGTATGTGTGTGTTCGCGTGCGTGTATATATATATATATATATATATATATATATATATATATATATATATATGTGTGTGTGTGTGTGTGTACGCGTGCGTGCGAGTTTATGTGTGTGTGTATGTGTGTGACGATTTTACACGGTAATGAAAAACTCTATTAAAATGTAATCAAAAACTTTTCAATTTTAATACTCAAGACTTCTACATAAAGAAGAACAACATATTAGATTATGGTTGAAATTGATAAACCGGAAGTGATGCTTTACTTGAAGCTCTGAACAGATTTTCGTGAAAAATATATTATGATATATTCCAAAACTTTTCAATTTCTTATTTAAGACTTTTATATGAAGGACAACAACGTATTAGACTTTGAGTAAAATTGATAAACTGGAAATGAAACTTTACTTAGACTCTGAACAGATTTTCGTGAAAAATATACTATGATATATTAAACATGGAATTGGCGAGAGGTCCATGCTGGCCACATCATATTTTTTTAATGGATCCAGTATTTGGTTTTTACATTAGAAAATATTTTTTTATTTTTTTACTAGTATTAGGATTTTTGTTTTAAATTTAATTTACCTTTATAATCTTAGATCTCATTTCCGTATTACCATTATTATAAACAAGAATCTATAATTTTAATTATTATACTAGGCATTTATTTGGATTCATTTTCAGCAATCGTGCATTGTATTTATATAAAAAAGTCAAAATCGTTTATTGAAACAGCTCTGATTTGAAAGTAGTATTATTTTTCATTTCTCTTATAATAAAGCAAATGGAAATTTATTGTTTGGACAGTAATTATGTAAATAACTTCATTTTTATACTTTTAGAATATTTTTTTGACTTTGGCATTTTGATTACGAACTGTAGTTTTACACAATTTATTTTTCTTTTTAATTCTGTAAACTGCATATTTTATTTCAAATTATAAAAAAACGTGATAAAATTCGAATGTAACTAATGATTACATAAAATATTTGAGAATTATATTCTTATAAATATTGAGCTAATATAATTATTATAAATATGTTACAGTTTTGAATTATTTAAAAAAAAAACACATTAACGTGGAAATATGTTCGGTCGTCATAAGATTCTTTTTGCGAAAAATATTTAGATATGATAAAAAAACGCTTGACCCTTACAAAGTCGATTATAAATTTCATTGAATAAAATATAAAACACACAAAGAGAGTGAAGTATCGTTATGAAAAACGTGAAGGTTTTATCAAATTCTCTTGAATTTCAGGATCTTATTTTCTTTAGAGGGTCAAATTTTGATTTTTCACTTCTACTAAAAATTTAAAGTACGAAATTGGTTTGTCACCTCTGACATATGTTTTTGCCATACTTTATGTTTTGTGAAATGTAAAAGAATTTCAATACAAAAGTACAGAAAAAAATCTGAGAAGATTCTAACTTAATGTGAAAGTACATTGCATGTTCTTCAAATGAAGCACATGCAAGCACAAATGAAACACAAATTACGTGATTGTCTTTTTACTGTGTAGTGAAACATTAGAATAATTATTTTTCATTGAGTCTCAAGAAAAGAAAAGCAAGAGTAATTATTTTCATAAAATATTGTTGAATAAAATTTATGCTGCCGTTAATTTTTGCGAGTGTGGAGAGGTCTTTGAATACGAGAACTCGCAAACTAGTTTTTGGACGTGTGACTCAATATTTTTGTGCTGATTTGCCCATAAATTTATTTATTAAAATATGAAGTACCTACTAGGATTTTTTTTAAAGTTGGCAACTGAGAAGATTTGAATGTCAAATAAAATGGATTTGTAAATAACAAAACACAGCAAACAATTTTTTTATTAATTTTGCATTCTTAAAATTTATTATGTACTTCTAAAATTTGTAAATAATTTGCTAATTCTTCTGTTGAAAATAGTAATAAATTAACATTTCACTAGGATATTAATGCCACTTCACAACCATGAAAGACCCTTCTTTTCCCGGCCTAGTATCTGTATCACTGGGAGATATAAAGGTGTCAATTTAAGTGTGCCATCATTGTTATCTCGTGCTATAAACGATACAAGGTTGGTTAAATTAGCAAAGATATACCATTTTGATACCTATATTTTTTACCTCTCGCCATACCGAAGGTAAAAGATGAGGTAATGTTTTCGGTCGATAGTGAGTTTTCAGTGAATAAGCACAAATTGGTGTCCCACAACAAGTTTGCACTATTTGTACGATGATGTCTGTGTGTGTATGCGTACGTGCGTGCGTGGGTGCGCGCGTGCGTGCGTGTGTGCGCGCGTGCGTGTGTGCGCGCGTGCGTGCGTGAATATGTATGACGATATTGTCGTCTACGATAACACTTGTATCAAACTTCCAAAAATTTCTGTATTCCGTATTCAAGCTTTCTGCATTCACATAATGAGTTGATTAGATTTTGGGTAAAATTAGACAACCGAAAGTAGTCCTTTACTTGAAGCCCGTAACAGTTTTTCATGAAAAACTATATTCAAATATAATTCAAAACTATTCAATTTTAGTATTTAACTTTTATATCAAGGGGAACAATGCGAAAACAATGATGTCAAATGACGATAATGCGTAAACTATGTAAACATTGTGTATATTGCAAATGCGCAATAGAGAATTAGATAAATATACCTGTAGTGGAACCATGCTATATTGTAATTGATATTGACTTGATATATTAAACGACCAAATCATAGTCAAGTCAATTGCTATTTTGTACTATACCGTATTGATAATAAATAATTGATAAATGATTTGGATATCTTCGGCTTCATAAATCTACGTACATTTTAGAAACATTGTGTTGACACTGTTGCGCGTACAATCATTTGAATAACGAAAACAAAAAACGACTATTACGAGATTTCAATTTAATTCGCAGAATAATGTGAATTCAAAGTAATCAATTTACTTTAGATGATATCCTTTTTATTGGTTTATTTCGCCTTAGAAAGGAACTTATACATAATTTTGTTCATCAGCTTTTGTCATATATGTCAAATTCAAACCATCCAATATCTATTACATTTGAACTAAACAATTTTGCCGCGTTAGGTTTTTATCCCACTGATATTTATCAAAAATTAATAGGACAAACTTACTATATATCTTTAATTGTGTCTGCTCTTACTTGGTGAAACTTACAATTCATTTTATTTTTTAATAATACTTGGTTTTATGTTTCACAATTATTTTATTAGATTACTAGTTTCGCTATAACATTAGCATCATCAGATCTTTATCGTTTAATTATAAATATATATATGTCTGTCTAAATTATATCAAATAAATATAAAAATGAAATGTCAAAATGTCAATAAATGTTTTTTAAAATAATTTTTGTTTTTAAATTTTTTGAAAAATTATTTTAAAAAATTACAAAGTTCAGAAATATTAATATACACAAATAAATTATAACATAAATTTTATAATGTTTCTAGAAACTTCATTAATGGTGAATTATTAAGGCTTGTCTGTTCATTTAGAATATTTTCATTATTCTTTATTGCTTTACCAATTTCTATAGCTTCTAAAAAATCTAATCTTGGTCCTTTAGTTTCTACATGTAAAATTTCGGGTTTAAAATTGCTAGTATGTACATAGGTCAATCAGGAAGAAATTTTAATATAAGGGTAAATGAACATAAAAAGTCATTTTTAAACAAAAAGTCAGACTCAACATTTTCCAATCATTTAATAGAAGAAAATCATACTAGCAATTTTAAACCCGAAATTTTACATGTAGAAACTAAAGGACCAAGATTAGATTTTTTAGAAGCTATAGAAATTGGTAAAGCAATAAAGAATAATGAAAATATTCTAAATGAACAGACAAGCCTTAATAATTCACCATTAATGAAGTTTCTAGAAACATTATAAAATTTATGTTATAATTTATTTGTGTATATTAATATTTCTGAACTTTGTAATTTTTTAAAATAATTTTTCAAAAAATTTAAAAACAAAAATTATTTTAAAAAACATTTATTGACATTTTGACATTTCATTTTTATATTTATTTGATATAATTTAGACAGACATATATATATTTATAATTAAACGATAAAGATCTGATGATGCTAATGTTATAGCGAAACTAGTAATCTAATAAAATAATTGTGAAACATAAAACCAAGTATTATTAAAAAATAAAATTACTATATATCTATGAGTCCACAATCAATTTCAACTTTCGGATGAAGTTGTAGACAATAAAGTATAGTGTTTGGGTTAAACACGCATTCGTTTATTCATCTAAAGAAAATTATTAAATAAATAAAATAAATAAATATATCATCACGGCATATTACCCATTGCCGGGTGTGCCAATCTGCTTTGTACGCAGATTTCGGTAATGATTGTGACATATTTGTACCGTGCGGGCGTTTACCAGGCGTCACCTCACGGGCACTCATTTCTGGCGTGGAGAGTGCACCACAGAGGTCAATTTTATGCCATTTAAAATTGGAAATATTTGGCGTCAGTCGGGATCGAACCCGGTGCATTATTAATATAGTTTTCAATATACTACGTATACTCAAGTTTTACCTAATAATAATACATTTACAAAATGACTTTGAACACTTACTTTTAAGGCTATGTTTTCATTAGTACAGCCGGTTCTCACACAGCATACACACCGTAGTGCTGATAACGCTGATAACGATACGACGAAAATATTCTGTAAACTCTTTTCGAAGGTTGATTTCGTATTTTTTGTCAAAAATATATTGCACGATATGGTTAAAACTACAACTTTATATTGTCGCTTTCTATCGAGTCAATAATTTCTACATATCAATAAAAATAAAGCAATAGCAATATCGTGTAGTTCAAAAATATTAAGATTGACAAGTAACCATGGGAAGGGGTAAAGTGCAGTAAGGGACACATATCAATGTCAATGTGGCGTGGTAGCACCACTGATTTGTTACTTCATCTGACAGTCCAGTGAGTCAGTAATTAAAATAGGAGGTAGAAAAGTCAACAAAAATTATAAAAAGTAATATTTTACTTAAAGCACGTAAAAGACAAATACAAAGCACTATGCAGTGATTGTTCAATATTTTTATCAAATACTAGTGCATCTCGACTTGAAACGCGCAGTCCAGGGAGAGTCAGTGATTAAAATAGGAGTTAGAAAAGCGAACGAAAATTTTAAAAAGTTATATTTTACCTAAAGCACGTAAAAGACAAATACAAAGCACTATGCAAGGGTTGTTCAAAATTTTAATCAAATACAAGTGCATCTCGACTTGAAACGCACAGGTAAATAAATTAATTGTTTTAAAATACGAGTACAAATACTCGTATGTAGAAAAAATATAATTCCAAAGAAAAAATTTGAAAATAAATGATTTTATTCATTAATAGGTGTTTTTGTTTTTAGAATTAGCATTCAATGTCATTTTTATACCCATAGTTAGCCACCCAACAGAACAGGTAATTCCCAGCCCAACAACTAGTGGCATCTATTGCTTCACTTTTTCAATCAAATGACATCGTATGGTATACTTATTATACTTTCATGTATCTCGTAAATCAATAAGTAATAGTAAAAAAAATCCTCTAAGCAAACATGCGTGCAGGCAATATACTAATTTTAATCACGTAAACAACATCATTGTCTACGCGTAGACAATGACGAATTTTACATAGCATAGATTACAGGCACAACCCTGAAAGTGAGACCTTAATTGAAGCTCTGAACAGATTTTCCTAAAAAATATATTGATGTAATTCGAAACATTTTTAAATTTTAATATTTAAGAGTTTTATGTCAAGGGGTACAACATATTAGATTTTGGCTAAAATTAATAAACCGGAAGTGATACTTTACATAAAGCTTTGACAAGATTTTCGTGAAATATATTGTACTATGATATAATCCAAAACATTTCAAATTTGGTATTTAAGACTTTTATATTAATGAGAACGACATATTAGATATTTTTAAATTGATAAACCAAAAATAGTATTATACTTAAAGCCATAAACAGATTCTATAGAAAAAATGTATTAAAATATGATCCAAAACTTCTCAAATTAAGTATTTAAAACTCGTATATAATTTGAAACATCAACCGGAAGTGATATATTACTTAGAGCTCATTGCTATTTTAAACATGGAATTAGCGAGAGGTCATGTACTGGCTGCATCAGATTTTTTAAAATTTAATTGAGATAATATTTTTTTTAATTGCTCATTCGTTTGAGAATTTAATATTTTTATACTCTTACATAACGATATTTTGAGACAAATGCATGTAAAGTTTTGTATTAGCTTCATTAAATTATGATTATAATAAGTGTGCACGAATATAACAAATAAATACATGTTTCTTTTTACACTGAATTAGAATGACCTGACCGAAAGAAATGGATATTTTTAAATCGTCAAAAAATATTTATGTATTTCATTCGTAGCTTTCAATTCTATGGAAAAAATTAACATGTATTATTTTTTTTCCAAATTTGGACACATTCAACTAAACTTCATGGCTTCAGATATATCACATACAATCTATTCTATAAAATTCTTCCACAACTACATTTATTTCTTCATGGGATTCTGGAATTTTTATAAATTGCTCTTTATAGATGCTATTGTGGCTGACACGCGTTTAATTATTCGAGATGCAGATTCTTGAATCATTTACAAAATCTACATATATAACCACGCAGCCAGTTGCATAAAATCTGAGAGTTAACAAAAGTAAATTTTGTTTTGTGCAGATATACACCCGTCGCAGAATTTTTATATATCAATAGGAAAATAACAAAAAGAAAAGATAATCAATATTGTAAGGTGAAAAAATATAAGTCGGAACTGCAGTCAATTAGGTTTTTTATTGGATCAAACCTATCAATATTACTTACATGTTTGTTGGCAGTTTATTTAAATTTTTATGTTTATTTAACCCGAATCTATTGTAAAATTCAATATTGATCAAAATAATTTACACGTAGTTGACATATTTTTGGTTTTTTAACTTTTAAAAACTTCAACATCTGAATTTGAGGAGGATGAATTGTAAACGTTGACTTTAAGTATACTTTTACTCACATAAAGTACCTCTGACTTGACTTTAATCTAAAGTACCTTTAGCCGATAACTTCAATTTAAAATTTGTTTTGAAAGAAAATTTTCACTTTTAGATTAAACTTTAAAATTAAAGCAACTTTACGCGTATTATGAAACTGGTAGTAAGTCACTGTTAAATTACTAAATAATAAAAAAATTTAAACTGGGATAAAATTTTATCTGCACATATGTTCGTGTAGCGAAAAAGCAGCTAAGCTTAACGCCAAATAAAGACCTTTATTGGTGAACTTTTCCAAAAAATACAAAAGTGTTTCAAATGCAATAATATAATAAATATATGTTTGCCTTTATACTGTTGTGTAGGATGTGATATTGCTTAACTTATATTCTTTAAAATAATATGCACTCCATTTTTTGAAATACGAAATATTTTAACAAAGTCAAAACATTTACTTTTTCAAACCCGTTTTATGAAGAACGAACGGTATACATGAATCTTTCCATATTTTATACAGCAACAATATACTTTTTCAAAATACGAGAATAAAAACCACTAGTAAACCTTCTTTCATAATCACATAAAAGTTAGATCTAGCAGAACTTGAGCTTAAGCCATCAAATTTAAAATAAAACCAACCTCAAATTGCAGCGCAGCTAACTAAACATTTATTGTACAACTCAAGTTTTTGAAAAGCTAAGTTTTATCTTCGGTTTAAGGTAAAACCAGGCTTAGACTCACAATATACAATCCATCTTATTGTTCTCGAGATAGCAATGGTGGCACACTTAAAATGGACTGTAAAAAACTAGTAATACCGTACGGAGGCTCAAAGAATAATTAAAAAAATATTATAACCAATCATTAAAAAATATGTTTAGATTGGCAAACTTATAAGAATTTGTATTTGTATTATGCTGTAATTTTTGATTATTTTACTATGTAGCCCTACTAAGCATTTCTTATTTAAATGAATGAACTTAATTTTTATAAGATATTAAATTTAAGGTACATTTGTATAAACTAATTATCTCAGAATTTGTCTGATATTTTGTAACAAGTACGTAACGTAAACAGAGTAAATAATTAAACAAAGGAATCCGCGACAGTGTTATAAACACGAAAAATCGGTTTTTTTCCAATAATGAGTCCCGTAAAAATTTATGCAATGCTCTGAAATTATATACATAAATAATCCTGTATAATTTTTCGGGATAGATAACATTTAAAAACATCTTTACCATGTTAAACGGAACGCCCGTCACGGATTCTCATGTCCAGGATGAACTATACAGGGCGTATAGTATAATTCTATTACAAATTTAATACTCAGTTTTGCGGAATAAAACTGTGCCAGGTAAATGCGTTGCCAATTTTCATGTAGATATTATTATAACGCTGTTTGCTGTTTCTTTTAATAAATTTATTAGTAGGACCTATTTGTACAATGTCATATCATAGTTTTTTCATTTCAACAAAGATATCGTTTATCATCTTGTCTCCATCGACAAACAATAATAAAAAACAACGGTTATGAGAAGAAATGTCATCTTTATCTATAACACCTTCCAAGCTAGATTCCATCTGTGTAGACTTGAACCTTGCTCCTACGAGCCAAAAATGCCTGAACACAACTGAAGGTAGCAGTACGATAGTGACAAAATACCAAACTACACCACAACAGCTAGGTTTGTATACTGGGGATGTTAATAGAGGTAACGTTTAATATATTTCCTTTGTTGCAATTCTCTCTTTACGTGAACAATGACTTTGAATTTTAAAATGTTAAATTCTATGAAAAAATCGCACATTAAAAATGATGATCCTATTTATTTTCATTACTTTCTTATTTTTGTATTACAAAATTATCTTCCAGACATGTTTGGGGTCCATTTTCTTTGCCTTTTAATATCCCATTATATATTCTTTTCAGTGATACGTTGAAAGTAGACCGACTGCTGCTGCATAATGCTCTTCTTCCTTCTCAAATATTCAAACATAAATTTGATAAATATTAAAAATAAAAAAAGGTATTTGTAAAGTGAACTCTGGATATCATTTGAGAGTCGATTCAAGCTAAAACAGAAGTGTTAGGGTTATTGTGTTCAAGGAAATGATATACGTCGTTATTTTTTACATTTCACACTTGTATTGTCTTTTTCATTTAGATTTGAATAAATTTTTTAGAGAACGAAAAATTTAATTAAAACAAAACAATAATATACTTCATTCGGAGAAACACCCTTCATTAAGCGTTTTAGGTAAAATGAATTAAAAAAAATGCATAATGTAAAAGAAAATATTATTTATTTGTTTATTTAGCGTATAGCACTCTAATAAAACGGTTAATTAAATATTTGGTTCTTAAAAAAATACTTGAAATTTATGTGTATTTAAGGTTATTACCTTTTTTAGTTATGCGCAAGTGTATTGCACTTGTCAGCCAGCGAAATTATTGCAAAACTGCATTTTATTATAAGTTATAATTAGGTCATTCAATTAGATTCGATTCTCAGTCCAACCATATTCTGCTGCATTCCAGTCGCAATTTGACACCTTTACATACAACCAAACAAATAATTTTAATGGGTTGAAATAATAGCAGGATTGCTGTCCATATTTTTATTGTTTAGTTTGAGGCCAACGTTTCGCTGCCACTTACAAATTCATTAGGGCAAAAGACTAAGGCATTAACAAGTAATAGCATTTTTTTCATTCCATCAACAACATCAGTTCCATATTACATGAATTATTTTAATGTCCGACATATATATAATTATTATAATAGCAACCCTGATTTCAGTCTTGTTATATAACAAATAACGCCTAAGGGCATTATGAGTTGTTGGTATAGTAATGTCAAGAAATTGATATTGATACTGAATAAAGCCTAAAAAACAAGCAGAAGCATTCATAACATACCCATTCCGCAAATTTTATTAAAACTGTCTGATTTAAAATCCATAGAATATTAAACAATTATAGTCGGACATTAGACGTTGAGGGCACCGCGGGAGTTAAACGGACAATATTGTCCTTATAACACCCTTGATGCGTTTATAAATATCTTGTCTCAAACAAATATCTAGTGATTGTTTCTACTGGTATATACCGGGTGTAACACGAAAAGCGGGCCAACGGTATTTAACATGGGAAAAGAGCTTTCCCCTTGTTGAAAAGTGGCCTGCTAACTTTAGACAATAATACTTCAAATAAATATTTTAGATAATTAAATTCTGCATCTAATTGAATAGTCCATATTCCTTAACCGAGCAAATTGAATTTAAAATTTCATAAAAATTACTTTTTTATAGTGCTAGCCATGGTATTCAATTAAAGTCACCAGCAAATGTAATGACATTTTACCTATCAGAAATAATAAAATATAATTTGCATCAAAATAATACTTTCTAACAATTTGTTTCAATAATGATTCCAAACAATAGCCGTGTACCTTCGGGCTGTGATTCGTAATCTAAATGATAAAAGTGATCATGATTAAGAAAAATAATTCTGACTATAACACTATAGACAGATGATTATTTATAAAATAAAGTAGGATAGTTTGCATTAGTCTGCAAATAACATTGACCTTTGACACTAGACTGTGTTGTTTTCTTGCTATAATTTTTAAATCCTGTTTCAAAAGGATCACGATTAAATTAATCAGGATTCACAAAATCACAATCACAAACCGAAGGAACACGGCTAATGTGACATATATGTTTCTGACAGTTCAAATGTCATTACATTTGTTTGTTATTTTAATTCAATACCATGGCTAACACTATAAAAATGTAACTTTTATAAAATTTCAAATTCAATTAGCTCGGTTAAGGAATGTAAAAAATAAAATATGGTACATAAATACATGCAGAATGTAATTCTCTAAAACTTTTGCGAAAGGAAAAACTGTTTTCCCATGTTAAACACCTATGGCCCGCTTTTCGTGTTGCATCCTGTATGTAGGTAGATAAAATCAAATTTCTCTTGACTTGCGTTATGCCTTAGCATTAATAATTGAAGGGTCCAATACAAAAAGTGAGCAAGTCCCTTTTCATGAAAAATGAGTTATTAGTATATGGACACTTAGAAATATCAACACTACAATCCATACAGCTGACTAGTGCATCACACATACAATAGGTATAGTAGTTATTAACAACTACTACGAGTATACAGGGTGTAATAGCTAAACAAGCTAATATTTTCTATATTATTAATGATACAATAAAATACCATAAGGCAATCTTATAGGACACCAAGGGGCACATCGGCATACAGAAGAATTTTTTTTAAATTAGTGGTTCTCAAGTTGCAACACAAAGTTACATTTTTTAAATTAGATTATATATATATATATATATATATATATATATATATATATATATATATATATATATTAGGTCCATTTGATACAGTATTTTTTTCTGAATTCAACCATGCAATCATTTTATATCCTAATACAACAAAAATATTCATTTCAAATTTAAATACATTCGATTTTTAGTTATTTTTCAGTAGGCTATGTATGAAAAACAATAATTGCTATCTATGAATTTGAATTATTTACGATAGAAAACAAATAGAACATTATTTATAAAGTTATTAAAAAATATCTGTTTCATATCAATTGTTTTTCATATATAGCCTACTTTATTTATTTATTCGTGTCGAACTACAAATATACCAAAGTAGTGCTACAGTAAGCAGTGTCTAAGACAGTCACTATTCTCTGGTTTCTTGTTTAGAAGTTTTGATTCGTAGTAGCAGAATTAATTACTGGTACAAACCAATAAACGGGGTCGCGACTCATTACTCCGAACTTTAGTACAGCAGCTGTGATTATATTTCTTTACACTTTCCATAAATTTTTGATTTCTTATAGGACTAGACACTATGTATTGTATTTATAGCCTACTGAAAAATAACTATAAAAATGAAATTTATTTAAATTTGAACTGACTGTCAATTTGTCGTTTGTTATTGTTGAAAATTTCTGCAATATTGTCTTGTGTGCATAAAAATGGTGTCATTGACAAACTTGTCCAAGTCAGGGCCGGACTGAACATCTGATAATTCAAGCAAATGCTTACCGGGGCCGTTTTTATGCTCTCCGGGACTTGTAAGATCAATTTTCGTTTATTTTTTTGAGTCGGAGCCGGTGTACAAGAAGTGTTTTCCTTTTTTGTGGGCCGGTTTGCAATAGATGCCAGAACCAAATTTATTCCCCTGTTTTGCTCCAAGTAATACTGTTAGTTGACTAAAATATGTAGATACATTTATGATAAAATAAAATACATGTCGCTTTACAAAAAAACTAATATATTTAAAGAAATTATTCCTTTAAATATTAAACCATATAATTATTACAAATATGTTTTCGGTTTAAATTATAATAAAATGTATTTTCAAGCAATTACGCTGCCAGATTTTTTCGTAAATTGTAAAAGAAATATTTAAGTATGATAGAAAAACCCTTGATCCTTATAAATTCAATTGCAAATTTTTGTGAATAAATGTATAAAACACACACAAGAAAAGTATTGTTTAATAAAAGCGTGCCGATTTTTTCAAATTCTCTTCATTTTAATTTTTTTTATTATCTGGGAATCAAATTTTGATTTATTATTTCAACTAAAAAGGAAAATAAGGAAAGAGATATAAATTATTGATTTTTTCGTATGTTACCTCTAATAAATAAAACAAGAAATGAAGAAATACTTAAATGGACTTTTATTTATATTATTGTTGAAATATTTTTTCCCCATTCACATCCCATCCAATCAGCAGAAAAAGCACTTCAAAGTAGTGCTCTGAGTTTTCTGAACATACCTACCTAAATAATAATAATAATTTATTGCCCAACAGTAATCCGATAACAGGACAAAATATAATATAAACAAATAACAATATATGTATTGAAAATTACAAAATAATATTTTAAATAAACATATCTGGGTACAAAAGATTGGCTGCACGGGAAGCAATATAAATTGGAGAACGTTTGAGTATATCTGTGCGTGAAGTCGGCAGATGGAAGGGCCTGGCATATCTGGACTGCAGTCGGGGTACGTGGAATGACACCCGGGACAGGAGATATGATGCATCCACTTTGTTGGTTACCAAGCGATTGAGAAATCGAGCACAGGACCATTCTCTCCTCTCGGTCAGGGACTGCATAGAATGACGTTGTAATAAGGAATCCTGGTCTGTACCTCTTACTGGATAGAACCTATCTTGTTTAAATGAGAGATATTTTAAAAATCTACGATGAATTTGATCAAGAACTAGACTTTGATAATTAAAAAATGGATACCAAATTAAGCAAGCATGCTCAAATTTGCTCATTATGAATGCTAAATATAAGGTCTTTAGAACATTGATATCAGTAAACATATTAGAAATTCTCATAAGAAACCCAAGTGTCTTACTAGCCGATTTGCAAGTATTTTTAATATGATCTGTGAAAACGAAATTGCTACAGAAAGTAACTCCTAGATCTTTTATAGAATTTTTTCTTGATAATAAATTATTCTGCATATTGTATTCCACCTGCAATGCGTTCTTTTTACGTGTATACGTAACTATGCAACATTTGTCGACATTTAGTTTTAATTTGTTTTTAATACACCAGTTTACCATTAAATTTATATTGGTTTGCAATTGAATCGTATCAGCTGGAGTTCTGATATTTAAATATAATTTGAT